>JAUEKZ010257687.1:0-18136 GCA_031471865.1 Melibe leonina
TTGGTTGGTTGGTTGGTTGGTTGGTTGGTTGGTTGGTTGGTTGGTTGATTGATTGATTGATTGATGCCTGGTTAACGCTCTTCACAACACAATCTAGGTCACATCGAAGGTGGAGTTATCGAGAGAAATGCACGTACTGCCACACAGAGATAAATGTAGGGCTCACTTTGATATCATACGCAGCCACAGTATACTGACACTAGGCCAACTACTCATATAATATTCTGTTCCTTTTTCGCCGAGCGCATGATGTCACCTGCTGTTAAAACTGTGACTTTAACGTTATAAATAGAAATAACGCGTCTTGGACTTGGGTTCAAACCCCCGGTTTTCGAGTTTGTTGGTTTTTTTGCTGTGTTTTTTTTTGTGTGTGGAGGGGGGGTGGGGTGGGGTGGTCTTATTTCTTCTCTTTAATTTTCCGTTTTGCTACTTAACGTTTTTTGGTTTTAAAAAAAATTTAGCATATGTCGAAAAAAATATCCCCAGGCAAGTTAAGACTGAAATAGCAGGAAATCCATCGATGCAGGTCGAACCCAAATGGAATTACGGAGATGAAACATCAATGTTGAAGGCGTGGTGGCCGAACTGGTAGCGACGTAGCGCAGAACCCAGGGGCACCGGGTTCGATTTCTACCGGTGGCACCTCGGTTTTTTCCTTGGGCAAGGAAATTTATTCCAATTGCCTCAACCCAGGTGCAAAATAGGTACCAATCCACAATTTGAGTTGGGGAAAGCAATCTGCGATAGACCAGCGTCCTATCTAGAGGGTGACAACCATTGTCAAATGTTGTCAGCTTTATGCCACAGAAACCGGGATAAGCTCCGGCTCTATGGACTATTAGGCTCTAAAAGACTAACTAAACTTCAATGTGGAAATTATTTGAAAAATGAAGACCTAAAAAATGGCATGTTGGTACATGACGGAGAAAACGAATCGGCAAAAAATAGAAACAACAAGATTAATTTACAATAAATTTTTCCTTCAAAGCAGACACTGCTTCCAGTTCTGTTGAAATAATCCCATTACGTTTGTTGTCATTGTTACAACATGATTACATTCTGCCAGCAGCCACATGTAAACATCTTTCTTTTTTCCTCTTAATAACATCATCACACAAATAATTGTGTGTTAGTCCAATGCTGGCATTGTTGTGAACAAAACTATAGATTTCACAACCCATTTCCTTTAATTAAAGTAGATAGTATGCCGTCATTTAAATTGCGGACGCTATCTAATTTGTAACACTGTCAATTGGGTGGGAGTGAAAGTGAAACTTTTTTTAAAAGTGGGCGGAGCTTAGCCACCATTTTGTCTCACCTATAACTTGCTTCACACAAAGAGTTTAATGCTCGCTCCCCTATTAAACCTTCTTGGTTTCATTTCGAGCTTATAATATACACAGCAGTCTGTGTGTAAGCTTTTCCCGCTTGATGCTGGTTTTCCCTTGAGGCATAATACAATGATTAGAATCATATGGAATCACTGCAGAAACTCATTTCTATAAACAATCACCTACCGAAATAGCTCGTCACAGATTATTTGCATATCCGCAGACAGCAATGTATATTTATAGCACAGACTTCTGAACGTTTATCATACGGGCTCCGTTCGCTCAATAGTAAGAGCGTCCGCCTCCTAGCCGGTATGGCCCGGTGCCCGTGTAATGTGATTGTGTGAGATATCCCAGTGAGCCCTCGGTGTGACGGCGAGATAATTTGTCCAGAGAGAGAGAGAGAGCACCCCGTGAATATCAACAAATTGTGCTGTTGTTTTGTTTATTTGTTTGGTTTTGGTTTTTTCGTGGGTTTTGTTTATTTGGGGGAGGGGGGAGGTTGTTGTTGTTTTGTTGGGTTTTTTATTTTATTTTAAAGGACGTTAAACAGGCAAAACCAAACAAACACGCTTTATCGTAATATTGTCGAAAGCAAATCGACCGTTTTGTAGACTCAAATGCGAATATGAAGGTGTTTTTGAATAGACACACTAACGTGCCTGTTTCTCAGCCGTCCTACTATGACATTCTACCTCGTGGGGCTTTTTTTTTGTTGAACCCTAAACAATCTTTAAAAAACATGCCCAACGTGTACAGGAACACGTTCTATAGTGCACAAGGGGAAACATGATTTTATCTTCATAGGGAAAAAATATTACTAAATTATTTTCGTCAGTTTTGATTTTCTTCTGAGAATGATTACTCCATTTTTTAAGTTCATCTTTTTCACGAATCGGTATGATATATCGAAAACAAAATTACTTATGTATCGAATATTAAGAGAATTTGATATTACTGATATTACATCTACCGCAATTTTAATCATACAACAACTGCTTAACTACAGCTAGTGGTATCTGAAACAATGTACCATTCATTTACAAATTGCCATACCAACTCATCCACAATCCAAATGTTGAAATATGTTGGAAAATAGAGTATCAGTGTTGTTTTTGTAATTATGCAATCCCGCCTAAAAGGCAGAAGACAGACATTTCGAGGGACGTGACAGGCGTTCTATATGAATCATTATTAATGTATCGCCATTTAGTTTTGATTTCTTTTGTTTAATTTTGTTTTGTTCTGTTTTCCACCCCTAGGTACCGTGTCAAGTTGTATCGGGGTCAAGCAAAATAAATTATGATAATTATGATGATAATTATGAAAATACAACAATATTGATAATGGCTCCTCTAACGCACTAGACTATACATCGTTTAAAATAAGCTCAACGCGCTAATATACAATATCTGAATTTTTCAAAAACCGATAAATAATAATATTCAACAGTGTAGAGATTACCCTAGACAGGGACTATCAAATTCACGCAAAATTACACTGGTCAAAATATGTAAATTTCCAAGCAAAGCCTGACACATGTTTTCAGTATGGGAGATTAAAACTACAATCTATGAATACTATCAAGACTAATAAACTTAACAGACATTGAATACATGAGATTTTTAAGAGTCATCAGAGTGATATTGCTCTCAAATCGGAAATGTTTCGGGAGGAAATTCAAAAAGAGGAGTGTCGAAATGGAGCTCCAAAGACAAAGATAAATAAAAACTGGGCAGACGTGCTACAAACATGTTGAATAATTTGAATCTTTAAAATGTGTCAGTGTCTGTCAATGAACATTCGTCCATCCGATTGTTGAATTGATCCAAGGGAATTTTGTCTAATATATTACAAATGGAAAAAAAAAAGGTTGCGGCATGAACATATCGAAAAAAGAATAAGAGAGAGAGAGGGGGGAGAGAGAGAAAGAGAGAGACAAACAGACAAACAGACAGAGAGTGGGTGAGAAAGACAAAGAAAGAGGGGGAGAGACAGAGACACACACAGAGAGGGAGATGGGGATAGGTCGAGAAAGGCAGAGAAAGAGGGGGAGAAACGGAGACCGAGAGAGCGAGAGACATAGAGAGGAAGAAGGAGAGGGACTGAAAAAAAAGACAGAGAAAGACAGATAGAGGAAGAGACAGAGACATGGAGAGAATGAGAGAGAGAAAAAAGAGGACGATGGTGGGAGGGTTTCGTGGCACATGTCATTGTCATATTAATTTTAAGAAGCAGATATTTAAAAAACCAGACATGCTGGGAATCGGGTAACATTGTAGAAATATCTAACACAGATTTGAGAGAACGGAAAAAAAGTAAGTCCTTTAGAGCCTCACGGCCTATGAAGCCGGAGCTTATCCCGGTTTGTGTAGCGTGAAGCGGACAAATGAAAATGATTAACACTCTCTGGATATAACGCTAGTCTATCGAAGATTACTTTGCCCAACCTAAATCGTGGTTTGGTACCCATTTTACACCTGGGTGGAGTGAGGCAATTGGAGTAAATTTCCTTGCGCAAGGAAAAACCGAAGAGCGACTGGTAGGAAACGAACCCGATGCCCGCGGGCTCTGTGTTGCATCACTCTACCTGTTCGACCACAGCGTCTAATTGAGAGAAGGGAAGGATGAATAAAGACTAGGATGATTGATCGGTTAGCTGTAGCTTGTTGCCTGTTTAACCCTTTCACAGCGGGGTCTGATTTTAACCATGCAGAATAACGTTGTTGTTTTTTTATCAGCTTTTCCCAGATTAATCAGAGTTCAGTGGACTGACGTAATGCCAAACTCAGGTTTTTGACATATGACATTCATCTGAAATCTGATTTATCTAATAGAAGAAAATGTAAACTCTGAAAATTATGTTAAAACCCTTTCACTGTGGGGTCCAATTCTAACCCAACAGAATATGCAAAATCATGAAAAATTGCGTGTTATTATACCACATAAATCTGATTTCAGTGGGCTGACATATGCCAAAAGCCTGAATTGTAGGCTTTTGGCATATGTGTCAGTCCACAGAAAGCGTATTTATTTGGATATAGAACAGGCAAATCTTGAAGATTTTGATATCTAGTTAGCAGCTTAAGAAAGACCTTAGCATTAAAATGGGTTAACCATTTAGGTATGACGCGGCTGGGGTTCGAACCACTGGTCTGCCGATTGCGAAATGAGAGCTCTACCACCTTAATTGAGTGACAGAGCCGGCAAGGATTAGGGAGGCTGACAAGACGACTGTCAGAAGCAGACATTTCCTGGTTAATAAAGCGGACAAATTTAACCCACGTATTGACACAGGCGTCTGCAACCTCCAATTTGCTATATATTAGACACGATGCTATTTTCAATAATGGAGGGAAGGAGGGGTTGCGGGAGGGGTGGGGTCGTGGGGGTTGTTTGTTGCAGCTGCTGCTTTTATTTAAGCTAAGCTGCTTTTGTAATTTTTTTAATTTTTGAAAAATGTATTTATTTGGTTTTGTTTTGTTTTCGTTTTTTTAAGATTTCCATTTTCGTCACTTTGTTATTGTTTCTGTGTGCCAGTTTTTGTTGAAGTCTCTGCCATGCCGTGTGGCAGCTATAGTCTATATGCGTTGAGGCAAAATACTCACAACAATGACCGCACAGTACTAACACACTCACAATTGTGTTATGGTGTTATTGGGAGAGGGGAAAAGGTGAGCAGTACTCACTTGGTTGCGGGCATGTTGTCGTGAAGACGCGAAACCCATGCAGTCTATTATTGTGTTCAATTCGGTATATTGTATTTCGGATATTATGTTTTTCTCCGTCACTGTAGATATGGCGGTAATCTCCCTTGTCATTTCCGATGACATATCATTTCAATCATTATTATGCTGTGGGTTTGTTTTATGTTTTTGTTTTTGGAGGGGTTTTTTTTATTATTTTATTTTGCTTTTCTTATGTTTTGTTGTTTTTAATGAAGATGCATGTGTATCAATCAACCATTAATACTTGATAGACAAAGACAAAGATAGGTAATGTATTATCTAATCTTTGGATTCTATTGACAGATTTGAGGCTATCATAAGGTACGTTTTTGAAGGATCTAAGATCGATAGATCGATAGGAAGAAAAGAGATAGAGTGGGAGAGAGAGAGAAAGATAGAAATAGAGAGAGAGAAAGAGAGAAAGAGAGAGAGAAGGAGACAGTCGTGGATGCAGGAGTGCAGAGAGGTTTGTGAGTAGCGATAAACACAGAGCCCAAGGCACAGTTCCCCAAATAGGCAGCTTTGAGTGTCCTCGCGTCGGCACATAGCACAGGGCATGGGGAAATTAGGGATACGGGCTAATTTGTGGGTTTGGGAGAGGGGAAGGGCGAGGGAGGAAGAGAGCGAGAGATAGAGGGCGAGGGAGGAAGAGAGCGAGAGATAGAGGGCAAGAGAGGAAGAGGGAGAGAGAGGACAAGGGAGATGGAGAGAGAAAGAAAGGGAAGAAGGGAGAGTGGGGGAGAGAGAGGGAGAAAGAGGGAGAGAGATGGAGAGAGAGGGAAAGAGGGGGAGGAATAGGGAGAGAGGAGATGAGCAAGAGAGAGAGGTCTCGGCATATAACAGTTTATTTCTCTACGCATATCCCTCAACAAAAGGAACCAACTCGCATCACAATGTCTTCAAAGATGGAAGCAACTCTTCAAGAACCAAAATGCCCCACCGATGAACGGATAGTCTTCACAAAAGCCCAACGAGACCACAACCTGTGGAAACACAAAATTACGAGTAACTTAAAGAATAATATATATATACATATATTATTCTTTTATATATATATATATATTATTCTTTAAGTGCAGACATGTAAATATGTAAAAAGAGAGACGAGAGAGATTGAGAGATGGAGTGAGTGAGAAAAAGAGAGAGATGACAAGGAAATGGCCGAATTACAACGGAAAAAGGCAAAGCGTTATAACAAAAAACAAAAAAACAAACAAAAAAGAAATGATAACTTTTAAAATGGAGACACTCTTTTATGATTGGAATATGAGAAGAAGAATAGATAACCTTTATGTACAGGCAAAAAAACAGAGATTCATTGCTGACTTTGGTGGAGTCGAAGGAAACGAGCATCGAGAAGAGAATGAAACAACGAGGAGCGGAGAGACACAAGGAGAGCATAGATCTAGATGATTGGTGGAGAACATATCAACGAAATGACAAGAACATCGTAAAGGCAGAGAGCTTGAGGCAGGACGGTGGTGGGCTGGGGATGGGGTGTGGGTGGGGGGGGGGTGAGGGGAGGGGATCAAGGAACAGGAGATGGGAAGCGAAATAAAGAACACGAATCATACTTGTCTGGTTGGTTGTTGCCCGTAAACTCTTCCATAGCAAGGTCTAATTCTAACCCAAATGGATATGCAAAATCTTGAAAATGTACGTGTTCTTCTGTCAGTTGACTAAAATCTAATTTTGGTATTAAAAAAAGCAAATCTTGAAGATTTTGTTGTCATTATCATTGAAAGGACCCTTTTCACAGCGCGGTCTGATTCTAACCCAACTGAAATATGCACATTTTTAGAATGTACGTGTACTTAATCAGATTTCAGTGAACTGACATATCCCAAAAGGCTGATTTTCAGGCCCTGAGATTCATGAGGAAGCCATTGCATTATAACAAACAACACAAAAACAAACAAAAAAGAAATGACTACTTTTAAAATGGAGACACTCTTTTATGATTGGAATATGAGAAGAAGAATAGCCTTTATGTACAGGCACAAAAAAACATATCCCCGTTTAAACTAGAAAAAACAATTCTAGACCAGATTCCAAAATCCTATAAAATCTAGAACTAGAATTTATCCACTTGGCCAGCCGACGCCACAAGGAAGTTGGGATGTTTAGGACAAAATATCTGGCCCCAAACCGGAAAGGGAATATTATTCTTCTCTTGAGTCTGGGAATCTCGTGCCCAAAGCTGCCATTATTGAAATGTGTCTGCAGACTCCGCCGTAGCTTTAGAGGTAGAGTGTCCGCCTCTGAAACGGTGGGTCGGTGGTTTGATTCGCAACCGCGTCATACAAGACGTCAAAATCGGCGTTTCAGCTACTCTTGCCAGCGGGCTCTCGACGTTATGTGAATAGAGCTGAGACTGATTGGTCCGATGTCACTTTACTGTGACAGGATGAGATATTCGTTAACATCTTTGTGACAGCATGCTACGGTGTCTAGAGAGCTCAGCTTTTTACGTGACCTACATTTTATCAAAAATAGCGTTAGCGAGGCAACAAATGACCGACGATAATCTCCCGTCAACAGCCGCCACTATCTGACGGGGTCTGGATTCCGAAGAGGAACCTGCTGCCCTTTCACATTGAGGTCTAATTCTAACCGAAATGAAATATGCAAAATCTTCAAAACGTATATGTTCTTATACCGCATATATCGGATTTAAGTTAACTGACATACGCCTCAGCTTTTTGGCATATTGTCACTTCCCTAAAAGGTTTTGATGTCTAGTAAGAAGTTTGATTAGAAATTCTTAGCATTAAAAGGGTTAAACTCTCGCTTTGTTCTCTTTCTGTTTACTGTGAAGATTGCTTTGCATAGGTATTGCGACATTACATTATCCTTTAAAAGCCAATGTAGTATTTTGACTTGTCGCTGAACAAAATAGGATTGACTTTCTCGATAACGAAATACAACAAAATAGAGAATTGAGTTGGATATTGATATTATCATTATTATTATTATTGATATTAATATTATCATTATTATTATCATCATTATTATTTTCAAAAGAGATCATCAAGTCGATTTGAAGCTGGAATATGACCTTGTTCCGAATGTACGGCACCAAATGGCACCTATCCCGCCCGATAGTGAACGTAGCCATTGACGTGATGTTAGCCGATTGGACAGAAAATGAATGAAATTAGATTAAAATAAGTTTTTTTATGAAAAAAATGTATCCAAATGAAAATACAATACCGCAACACTACGTTTAAAGTTATGGGTACCATATTGGCCAAGTCTCGTATTTTTTTTTGTTATGTGGATCGAGCAAATAAAAGAAAAAGAAAAAAGTCCACGCATACGATACAAAAGAAATAATGATAAACGAAAGGAAATGAGGGAAAAACAACGATGAGAAATTGCCATAATAAACATTTTACAGGAAATAAGGTTTAAAACTTTCTGACAGGGCTATCAGCGCCAAGGTCCCACATGCGTCGTAACTCAGACGCCAGCAACTACAAAATCACAGCAACGGTATAGACTGTATTGTATACAGCTGAGTCAAAATACTCATAACAGTACCAGCATTGTACACTTGTGTCATGATGTCAATCAGAGGAAATAAAAAAAGTTTTAAAATGTTTACTTGTTCTTGCTGGCAGAATTATTAACCCTTTCACTGCGGGGTACAATTCTAACCAAACAGAATGTGCAAAATCTTGAAAAATAACGTGTTATTATACCAGATAAATTAGAGTGCAGTGGATAGACATATTATGCTAAAAGACTGATTTATCAGTTCACTGTAATCTTATTTCTCTGGAATAACAAGAGGCAAATCTTGGAGGTTTTGAATCTAGTTAGCAGCTTGAAAAATAACCTTAGTATTGAAAGGGTTACTTATATTTCTGCATTATGACGTCAAACAAAATGAATCTATAGACTTATTGTGTGTGCCGTCATAATCACATAATATCTAATCATGCCAGCAACAGAAAGTTAGTTGTTTGCATATTTTTCGCTCTGAATCACACAATCTGTATGTTGGAATAATAATGCTGCCATTGTTGTGAGTCTTCTCACTCAACGCATCCAGTCCCAAATACTTCTATTTATTTCTCTATCCATCAGATCATTGCCATTGTGCTTGTGAGTGGCGAACAAGTTTTCTGTCTCCCAGCAGTTTAGATGGACAACAGGGCAGGGGAAGGGGAAGGAAAGGGAAGGACAGCGGTTGACGGTGGACGATGTACCAGAAAAGGTCATCCCTCGATCTTTTTCTATCGCCCGTGGCTGTTGGTCTGGTGCTCGGAGAGCCTTCATTAGGCGGCACAAACCCCGGCACTGTATAATGGCGGTTGGCGGACATCACGCAGTCCAATTATTGTACGTATATTTTATATTATATATTTTATATCAGGAAGAACAAAAGTAAGTAATAAATAACCCACATGATTACCCAGCCTAAGGTGTGGACAGTTGGTCATTGTCTTTTAGTTTTTTTTACTGCTAGACTGTACACGTGTCTATAAATGAACGTGTGTTCATAGTCTTGGGAGGGAAATGTCCCTATAGACTGTATGCATTGAGTCAATATACTCACACCAATGTCGGCAATGTACTTACACACACGAGAGAGAGTGATGGTGTCATTTTCTTACTTGTTTTTGCTGGCATGTTTTTATTATTATACGTCAAACGCAATGGGTCTATAGACTGTAGGCGTTGAGTCAAAATAGACCAATTGCGTTTGACGTCATAGACTGTATGCCTTGAGGCAAAATGCTCACAACAATGACCGCACTGTGCTTACACACACGATTGTGTGATGGTGTCATTTGGAGGGGGAAAAGATGAACACTACTGATTTGGTTGCGGTCTTGTCATTATGACGTCAAACACATACAGTCTATAACCACAGCATGCCAGCAATCACAAGTGAGTACTTTGCACTTTTTCGCCCTTTGGATAACAATATCGCACGAGTTTGTGTGTTAGTAAAATGCGGGCACTCTGATGATGTCAGTGAAAGGGGGAGTGAAAGTTACTCACTTATTTGTTGTTTGTATGCTTTGATTATGGCGTCAAACGCAACGGGTTTATAGATTTGATGCTTTGAGTCAAAATACTCACAACAAAGACAGCATCTTATTATTGATACTATATTATAGATATACATAAAATTGTCTAATCATTCAGAGGCGGGGCGGCGGGGGGGGGGGAGGTGGGTGAAAAGTAATCACTTAGTGTTGCTGGCATAACGAAAACAACCAACAATCAGCAAAAAGTCACCTGACGAGAAAGAAAAGAAACAAATGGCATAAATCGGAGCCGACAACAATGGACAAAGGGAAGACCGCATGCGGCTGGTGAGCTGACGTGTTTTCCCCACGCCAAGATGCGGGATCAATACGCCGCACAGAATAAAAAACGACACCGAGACAGATATGTCTACTGGTGTACTTTTACCCTGGCTATAGAAACAAAGGACCGACATGTAAAGATGGTCTAAAAGGGTCTTTCCTTTCACGACAAAACAAATGATTTTTTTGTCATTCATTTGCAGACATATCATTCCTCCAACCTTTGCAGAATAAGCCCTGCACCTTTTCTGATTCTATTAGAAACACAAGACAATAACCTCTGGTTTGAGGATTGGAAGGTTATTCCCCACTGACAAAATCAAATGCGGAGAAAACAGCACAAGAATCCAATGCTGTAATACCACGCAACGAAATGCTTGGAGTAGTTGGTTGGCTGTAAGTGTAACGCGTTTAACGCCCTCTTTAATTGAAATAATTAAGGTCATATCAAAGACAAAGCTCTCTAGACACGTTAAGCTGCTATACACAGGGATGAAATTAATAGAGGGCTCACTCGAAAATCTCCGCCAGTTACATTATATCTGTAAAGTGTAAAAAGAGAGGGGATCGCTAGGCCAGTGGTTATCAAAGGTGAAACAAAGGTAGTGATTAACAGGCCGGTACAGTGGGACAAAGACAAAGCAATACCTGGTATTAGAACACTATAGCGAAGACCGACTTAGACCATCTGTACACGTCGGTTTGTTTATTTTGTTTATTTTGTTATTTTGTTTAGTCTTGTTTGTCCTGATGAAGACCTTTGGTCGAAACGTTACTTTTCTGTTTGTCTTGCTTTGTCTTTGTCCCACTATACTGGCCTGTTAATCACTCCCTTTGTTTCACCTTACACTTACATTATACCTGATACCGGGCCAACCAGTCTAAGCCTTGTTCCCCTTTTAATCCTTTCACAGCGCTGTCTGATTCTAAACGAACTGAAGAATTGAATCTGTTCTTATAAAAGATAAATCAGATTTCAGCGCACTGACATATGCGAAAAGCCTGAATTTCAACTTCAGTGAATAACAACAGCCACATCTTGAAAATTTTTGTATATAAAAGTGGAGGCTTGTATAGCGCTGATATCCACGAGTGCTCATTACAATTTGTTTGCGGGACAAAGAAACTGCGGTATGGAGGGCCGGGTACCCACTTTACTGCTGAGTCGACAGTGGGGTTTTCTGGTCCCGCCTGGTTTTCCGCCTCTGAATGGGATTGAACCCGGGACCTACAGCACATCAGTATGATGCTCTACCAACTGAGCTATTGCGCCCCCTAGTTAGTATGACAGAAAGCAATCTTAGCATTGAAAAGGTTAATGCCGAGCGCCTGGCATGATGTCTGGCATGATGTCTGGCATGATGTCTGGCATGATGTCTGCTGTTAATAAGCAGATTTTAACGTCTTGGGTACGTACGTATGACGTGACTAGGGCTTGAACCACCAACCTACCGGCTTAGAGGCGGTTTGAGATTGGTCGAGGATAGCAGGTTGGTGGAGTGGTGGGTAGGGGTTGGGATAGATATTGGTCTAAACCTGACCCAGGATGCAAAAATGTTGCTTTGCTGATGACAGTGAGGAGGAGGAAAAGAAGAGAAGAATGATGAAGAAGAGTAGGAGGGTGGAAAAATAGAAGAGAAAAAAAAAACAATTAAACTATAGACTGTTTGCGTTTTAAAGTCATAATGACAACATGCCTGCAACCAAGTGAGTTGTGTTCACCTTTTTCTCTTCCCAATGATAACACAATTGTCAACTTACTTCACTTTACTTATGCAACCGCAGTCGAATACTGGCTATCTAGAATGTGTTGTTCATAGCAATGTTTTTCTCCGTTTGCTTTTAAGTTACAGGGTCGCAACTCCTCTGTAACTCTCTCACAGTTCTTCTTTAACCGAAGCAGTTTTGCCTGCCCATTGTCACTATCTGTCGTGATCATCTGCGCAGCCAAGTGTCCAGTTGACCACTACAGCTGTTTGTTGCTGTGTGCCCAATTAGACTAGACACCCGTGAGTTCCATGCCAGTCTACGTGCCTCGTACGGGGGGGGGGCTAAGTACAAAGTACTAAGTGGGTACTCGACCTTGCCTAGGGGTCTCCCACAGGCTAGCGGAGGGAAGGAGATGACTTACAGCTAGCTCCATTTGGCGAAGTTTCTTCACCCCGCTACCCCAATTGTCAATTGTCAAGTAACAATCGTAAAATACAGACAGTAATCACGGTATAGGTACATATCTTTTCATATCTATGCAGAAATTCTTACCAATTTGTTGCTGCCTTGAGTGAGGAAAAACGATGGAGAAAGAGATATAGTGAGAGGAGAGAGAGAGAGAGAGAGAGAGAGAGAGAGAGAGAGAGAGAGAGAGAGAGAAGATATGATAACAGTATTAAGAGAGTGATGAAAGACTAAAAGGCCGAATGGGGTGTTCGTTCACGATGAAGGCGAAGCTGTGAAACGTTAACCAGTTCACTGCTAAGAATATTTCTCAAACTACTGACTAGTTTATCAAAACCTTCAAAATCAACGTATTCTAATACCAGGTAAATCAGATTTTAGTAAACTGACATATGCCAAAAACTTGAATTTTAGGCTTCAGAGTTCACTGAAATTCGATATACCTGGGAAAAAAACACGTAAATGGGGACGATTATGCTTGTTTCCGTTCAGTTAACCTGACTCAGGTGTGAAAGGGTTAAAGCAGTACAGAATCAGCAGAGAGCACGTAAGGTTGTATGTGGCATCTTGTATTGTTGGCACACGACATCTCTATCTCTAATCACTTACCAGCTGCAGGGTACAATGGGATGTTATGTTTTGTTTCGTTTTGTTTTGTTTTGTATTTCCTGTTCCTGAGATAACATCTACGATTCCAGGAATAGACTGAACGCCGACGGAGTGTAATGGATATTTTGTACATGTCAGTGAACACTGAACAAGGTAATCCTCCCTCCTCTTTCTTCCTTCTCTATCTCTCTCTTTATCTATCTATCTATCTCTTTCTCTTTCTCTTGGCCTCTTCACGCAAGCAAAACAGGGATACGCTCAGGCTCTAACTGTGAGCAAAAGTATGGTTTGGATAAAAAGAAATGCTTTTTATTATACATGTAGCACGAATGATAACGAGAGAATGTTGTGTATACCCCCCCCCCCCCCACACACACACACACACACACACAACCCCTTACTTCCACGCTGCCTGAGAGATTGAATTGGGGTTTTGTTTTTCTCACTGACCATTGACCTTACCTACACATGCCCTGCAAACGGTCACTCGTCGTCACACAGTGGTCAGTTTTCCTTCGCCTAGCCTTCGATTGAGAACGCTGGGGGTCATTTACCGCAGGAATCATCCAAGCATCTTATCGGAAACATCGCTGGGTTAGCTAGTACCCATGGCTTCCTTTACGCTCCTTGTAGTCAGGTTTTTTTTTTATTCTAGGCCTTTCACAGTGAGACTTTAACCCAACTGAAACATATGGGCGCCTTTATGACCATATCAGTTGCAAGCGCCCTAAAACTCTCAATAAACAAACAAACAACGGAAAAATGTATTTTTTTAAATATCTACATACATGTTCTTATACCAGATTTTTTTTAAAAATCAGACATCAGTGAACTGACATATATGCCAAAAACCTAAATTTCAGTTCACTGAAATCTGTTTTTAGGTATAAGAATATTTTGGTGTCCTTAGCATTGATATGATTAGTACTTATACAGTTAAGTCTGATCCTAACTTAACTGAAATATGCAAAATGTCCCAATTTACATATTGTTATAACAGATACATCAGATTTCAGGGACACTGACATATACAAAAAACGTGAATTTCAGGCAAATGTCAGTCCACTGGAATCTTCTTATTTGTCTGGTGTTGTATCGAGTTTTCGAAATGATCTTAGCATTGGAAGGGTTAGAATTGTAACAAGTAAGACCAACACACACTGTGTGCAAACTTTATATCGTAATTGTTACTTTTACTTTTAACCCTTTCACTGCTAAAGACACCAAAATCCTCAAAACGTGTATGTTCTTATACCAGATGAATCAGATTTCAGTGACCTGACATATGCCAAAAGCCTGATAATCAGGCTTTTGGCACATGTCAGGTTACGCCAATCTGATTTATCTGGTATAAGAAAACTTACATTTTTAAGATTTTGCATATAATTCAGTTGGGCTTGAATAAGACCTCGCAGTGAAAGGGTTAACCATGGCAGTGGTTCAATAGATACAGCGTCCGTCTTGCAACCACTAGACTAGGTCGGTGGTTCGAACCACGGCTGCGTCATACTTAAGAGGTTGAACAACACGACATTAATAGTGGCTTTCCCGCCAAGCGCTTGTTAAAATTGATTTGCCCGGTTTCAGTATACTCTGACTGAGGGAGATATCTGAGTGAGCCCTCCATTTATTTGTGACCGTGTGGAAGCGTTTAGCTTTTCTACAGAGGGCATATCAAAAGTGAAGCTCTCTAGACACGTAACGTGCTGACAAAAATAAAGAAGGGCTTAATTTAATATCTCATTCAGTCACAGTATACTAACACCGGGACAATTCTTAACGTCAGACATTCTACCTATTGAACTACGGAGCCCAGTAGATATCTACATCTCGAATACCTATGGCAAGGAAAACAGCTCTGTGACACCGGGCCAATCACTCTTAGCAGCGAACGCTTTACCTATTGACCTACGAATCCCAGTAGACATCCAGATCTCGAATAACGTTGGAGGAAAACCTCTTTGTGAAGTTCATGTAGGTATACCTACGAGTGTTTGAAAATACCGGGTGTCATTGGTTATTTACATCTTTGACAGCGTCACGGCCTCCTGGGCAAGGCTGTGACGGAAGGATGTTGTTGATTTCAGGAAAAAACAACTGTCTTTTGCTTCATCACAACCTCTCCCCCCCCTCCCCCCCATACCGGATCCGAAGCTCAATAGGCAGTGGGTTCGCCTTTGGAACAGGTTGGTCGTGGGTTCAAACCCCGGCCGTGACATAGTCATACCGTAGACGTTGAACTCAGCAATTTAGAAGCCCACCAGCCAAGCGCTTGGTGTTATGGGAAGAGTGCTAAGATTGGTTGGCCCGATATCAGTTTTTCAGAGACTGGGGGAGATACGTGAGTGAGCCCTCTGTTTATCTCATAATGGCAGGTGGCACATTAATTTGTCAAGAGATCAGCTACGCCTTTTTGGTATTTTCACCTACATTTTTGTAAGGAGGCGCAGTAGCCGAGCTGATAGCGACGCAACACAGAAACCCGGGGGCAACGGGTTCGATTCCTAGTCTACCAGTGGCACTTTTACTCCAATTGTCTCACCCCACCCAGGTGTAAAACGGGTAACAATCCACAATTTGGGTTGGGGGAAGTGGTCTGTGATAGACCAGCGTCTTAGCCAGAGGGAGGCAACCATTGCCATTTTCCCGCTTCAAGCTACAGAAACCGGGATAAGATCCGGCTCCCCGGACCAGTCAGGCTGTAAAGGACTTTTTTTATTTTTAAGTTTTGTTAAAAGTTTGTTGAATACTCAATAATAACAAAAGCAACACCATCCTAAATGAGAAATCGGCGCTTCCTGTTTATACACGTTGTGTATAATGTAAATCATTGAGTTCTTCTACGCCTGACACGCTGCCTGCCAATTAATTTTCAATGCCAATCCTAATGATGTGCAAGGCAATGCCAGTATCCTTATTGCCTGGCCACTGCATGAGCATATTATCATTTCATACACCATCACAGGTGTGAATGAAAGAGAGAAAGAGAGAGAGGGAGAGAGATAGAGAAAGAGAGAAAGAGAGAGTGTGAGTAAGAAATAGAGATAGAGAGATGAGAGCAAGAGAGAGAGAGAGAGAGGGAGAGAGTGAGTGCGTGAGTGTGTGAGTGAGTAAGTGAGTGAGTGTGAAAGTGAGTGATAGAGGAAGAGAGAGAGAGAGAGAGTGAGAGAAAGCGAGAGAGTATGAGTTAAAAGTGTGTTCAACAGGTAAGAAATTACCAGGAACAAGATGTTGCGATTCTTGTTTTTGTTTTTGTGTTGTTGTTTTATCACGTGTTTGTTTACGATGATGCTGTATCTTGATAGTTGTTTTCTGTGTTGTTCTTGGTGTGTTTTAACTAGTTCGGGCTAGTTTGGCCTATGGTGTGTGAGTCTGCCATATCAACACTAAAGGATCTGCGATCGTAACTTAAAATACAGCAGATATATATATTACATATCCACATTTTGGTATGGAGAGTGAGAACTTTTACACTATTTGTGTCTATTCATAAGAAAGTGAAAAAAAGCTAAGTGCAACATTATGATGGATAAGTGCCGCCCACATCCTCCAAAAGTTTCACAAACTATTAACTCCCGCCGTCTGAAAAGAGATCGGGAAAAACCAAGATTTGAAATCTTGTATTGATCATAGTGTCGCAAAATGACCGCCACAGCTTTAATGTTATCTCCTTTAATCAAACCTCATTGATTGTTACACATCAATTCAGTGCCGCATTCGGGTCATATCGAAGGTGAAGGAGCTCCCCGGACAGTGCAGCCACACAGATATAAACGCAAGGCTCACTTCAATATCTCATCCATTACAGTATACTAACACCGTGCCAACCAGTCTTGGCTATGTTACGATAACGCCGAGGGTCTTACTGGACAGCTTCCACAACTAAAATGCCGATTTCACGGTCTTAACCCTTTCGCAGCGGGGTTATATTCTAATCGAACTAAACTGTGCAAAATCTTCCAAATATACGCGTTGTTATAGCAGGTATTATATGTCTAGTTAGTATGTTGGGAAATATCCTTAGCATTGAAAGGGTTAAGTTGACGCGGTTTGGGTTTTTTTTTAAAACCCGCCTTACCTGTTCCGAGGAGGACGCTTTACCGATTGATCTAGGCACCGATTCACACACATATTTACCCATTTAATTTGCCGTCAATCGTTAGCTTCTTCTCCATCATCCTTCTGAGAAGTCATTTTAACGTCGGATTTTTTTTTTCTTAAATCTTAATCATTTTCGTTTCCTGCACCATTCTCATAGCCCTTGCATATCTGCCCTCCATTTAAGCAGGTAGCGCGTTCGCCGCGAAACTGGTAGGTCGGTGGTTCGAAACTCTACCTACGTTGAAAAAAAAAAAAAGAAAGAAAGAAAGAAAGAACGAAACGTGCAAGTGAAATTGAAACGTCCCTGGCAGGGTCTGACTATTCTTATAGCTAACCAAACATCTTCCTTACGCCTGGACGCTGATATCATCATTGTCGTTGCTGTTGAAAGCGAATAAAAAACAACCTCTCAAACAAAACAAAAAATGGAAGAAAGAAAAATAAAGACCTTATAACATACAGCACAAGACTAATGATAGCAAGGTAGGGAACAAGCACTTGAAATCATAAGAAATTCATCTTGGAACCCGCTCAAGGCTCTTTTTTCTCTTGTGTGGTTGGGTTTGGCTTTGTCTTTTATCTGCACTGTACATTATTGTTATTTCAAAGTTGACCCACTTCAAACGCTAAGTGTGGTTTAAAAAACAACATCTGAAATTGAATTGGTTGAAACACGAGATAACGGCTAAGCCTAAAAAAATTCAGCAGATTTAGTTTTGAAACGAAGCGTGCCTTAGAATTTGAATTGCGCTTCTCCATGAGTGATTGTGCAGCTTCAATAAACGTGAGACGAATACAGAACTAGGGAAGCCTTCGTGGTTTGTATGACTAATCTTAGATCAAAAGAGAAGAAGAAGAAGAAGAAGAA
>JAUEKZ010257797.1:6278-19483 GCA_031471865.1 Melibe leonina
CATAGATGTCGTTGTTATAGGTCAACTGATCATCCCAGGCCTCGACCTCATTGTTAAAGGCAAGCTTTGCTTCTCTCTGCTCACTTGATTTGGCCCCACGGTTCACCATACGTTTGACATTTTTGCTGAAAAATACATACATACATGCATATGTTTGTTTTTTTGTAAAATGTATAAAATATATCACTGGGATTTTTTTCTGTCAGACTTATGATATAATGCCTTCAGGGACAATAACTTTACAGTGGATTTTAAGGAGCTCTCACAGAGCAAAAGAAAATTAGTGGCTAATTCAAAGGAGCAAGACCAAAAATGTCTTGTTCCTAAATGCAATCAATGACTCAGCACATAGGGCTGATCATCTGCTTGTTTTAAAGTCGCATGTTATTTAATCACAAAATTTAAAAGAACAACTCAAGCTGTCAAGTCAACTTTGGGGTTTTAAAAAAAAAAAAAAAAAAAAAAAAAAACTGATACTGAAAAATCAGAAAGATGTCATAGCATTTTGCTAATATCTTTAAATCCATCTATACACAAAGACAATTTTGGCATTTTTCTTACAGCATGTGTTGTGCGTCTTTAGCCTTGCCTTGCTTGGCCAGTTGTGCTGTGGTCTTCATTGCGGACACACTCATCACTGTGGCACTGATGTTCTAAAACACAAAGGAGATTTATCATGAAAATTAAAATGTATACAAAAGTTAACCCTTTCTTCAATGCTGAGGTAATCTCTCAAACTATTAGCTAGATACATCAAAATCCTCAACATTTGCATTGCTTGGTTTTATAGCACATGTCAGATTTCAATTGACTGATACAAATTTTCTAAAATACCAAAAGGCATTTCAATCCACTGAAATCTGATTTATCTGGTATAGGAATACATTCGATTTGAAAATTTTGCTAATTTCATTTTGGTTAGAATTGGACTCCGCTGTGAAACGGTTAACAAAACATTAAAAAAACAAATCTTTGCACTTGTCCGCACTTCAACGTTCAAGAGTATCATGTCACTTCCCTTATCACACTCCCTTTCATCAATAGAAGAGACGAAGCCTAATATCGTTATCAAGATACGAAGCTAAGTTTTGTTTGTTTATTTTGTTATTTTATTTAGTCTTGTTTGTCCTGATGAAGACCTTTGGTCGAAACGTCGCTTTTCTGTTTGTCTTGCTTTGTCTTTGTACTATTATACTGGCCTGTTAATCACTCCGTTTGTTTCACCTTTGATAACCACTGGCCTAGCCATCCCCTCTCTTTTAAAAAAGTGCACTTGAATAATATGCAAATAAAATCAATTTGAATATGCAAATAACAAAAGTTTTCAACTGACTCATACCATCATCCATGTCAAAGGAAATCTGTAACGGCAATGGAAGGGGAGGAGAAGGAGGAAATGGAGAAAAGGCGAGATATCGCTATAGAGGAGATGGAGAGAAGGGAAGAGAGATAAAGACGCCTACCTCCTCCATTTCTTTCCTTGAGCTGGTGATTTTGTTCCTCTTGCTGAGGACACGGAGACACTTCATGCCATTGTGTCTGGTGTACATGATCTGAACCTGAGATGATGAAAGAAGACCAAAAATTACTCCTCCATATCAAATTTTATTTAGTGCATAAAACATGGCCATTGTTACCACCAGTATCAGTTGTTGTTTTTTTAATTTGGATCTAAAACTTCGCGTGGTCTCTAAGGCACAGAAATCTGTCATGTAAAATAAATTACTTTAACTAATTTACTAAAGCCTGGACCCAAAAATGAAAATAAAAAATATGCATTTCTAAATGTTACAATGACACATGAGGGAAATAAAATCATGAAAAACAGAAAAAAATAATTTATAGTCAAAGGATTGAAGAAACTTTGGTAGATGTACTCCAAATGCATACCTGGAATGGTACAGATGTAAGATCTGTTTTTGATTGGTCACGCATTTTAAAACGGAAGGTCAAATCTGTTTCTTTGCGTGCAGATCCAACTTCCTTTTCCAGTTGACTTAAATTCTATAGATACAAGAGAAAAGCATAAATGTAACTACGATTTGATCTGAAAAGAGCAGAGGACCAGCAAAAGGGAAACAGAAACATTCACCATATATCCATCTATTACAAAAACATGCATCAGAAAAATTCAAATCAACAAAAAAAAAGAATGACTATTGACTTTCTCCTTTTTCTTTGACTTGAACATGCAAACTCTTTGTTTTGCTTTGTTTTCCATCCATTAATACTGCACCGTGCGGTGTTGAGGCCCAACTCTATATCTGGTTACAACTTCGGCAATGGGACATTTGATGTGTGTGCAGTCTTACATAACCAATCACAGAACTTCAAATCTAGACAAAAGCAAGCATGCATTAAGGAACAAGACATTTTTCGGTCTTGGTCTTTTGAATTAGCCATACATTTTCTTTTGCCTCTATGTTCACTTCTCAAAAAAAGCAAAATTGACTGATGCAAAAATAAATTCATATTGAATGTACTGTATACAGACAGGAAGAAATGGAAGAAACTTACATTTGGATATTCTGGCTCGTCAAAAACAAAGTTGGGATGTAAGAGGAATCGAACAGTCACTGATGTGGCCACCACTTCGTTCTGGGCAATAGTTCGCAGCTGGCGAACCAATTCTGCAGGATTGAGTTTATTAGTTGTCCCCCCTGAGTGCTCAGCGGCAGCGCTGACCGTGGCTAAATCAACAGATCCTCCTTCGACAGCA
Source organism: Melibe leonina (assembly GCA_031471865.1). NCBI lineage: Eukaryota > Metazoa > Mollusca > Gastropoda > Nudibranchia > Dendronotidae > Melibe > Melibe leonina. The sequence continues at coordinate 8,998 of JAUEKZ010257797.1, forward strand.
AGAATATTGATGGTCACATTCTTGGAGCGTGCATATTTGCCAACCTGTAAACAAAAAATTACTTTTAATTTCACATTCCAACATATATGTGCATGTAGCTTAATTCTTTCAGCCTGGAACCTAAATCCATGTTTGACCCAGGGTCCCTAAAATAGCCGTTGCAGAAACAAGGGCTACCTTTTTCTTCTTCTTCTTCTTCCAATTAACTGACTGACTCGGCTGGACCAAGTATTACTGTCAGTGCGCTTTACAACGTGGTCGATTACAGACCTTTTCTTTTGCCAATCTTCATTTTCTTATTAGTTCAAACTATAGAGTGTTGTACATCAAATTCTTCAGCAATGATTGGACTCAAATGTACTTTATGCAGTTTGAAAGATGGAGGACTGTGTTTGATTGTTTGTGTGTGTGTTGTATGTTTGATGTAACCGAGAATTGAAGAGGTATAAAAACTACTTGATTCTAATCATCTGGCAATTAAACACATAAAAAAGATAAGATAGATAAGATAAGATTTACTTTTATTCATCCAATAACGGAAGTTATGAATTTGTTGCACATTGCACTCTGGAAAATAGAGACAAAGCTGTGTAGAACCAAGGAAGTTAAATTTTTCCATCAGGATGGTGTCGCCATGCGGGCTGAAAGAGTTGAAATGTTTTTTTCTCAAATATATCTAGACATAACAAATTATTTTTCCACAAGTAAGGTTTGGTACAAAGGAAAGGAAACCTTTTTAAATGCCTATGAAATGTAGATCCTATTGAAGATGGTAAAATTAAAGAAAACAAATGTTCATTGACAGGGTTTAACCGTTGTTCCTGAAAAATCAGACAGCCAAGGTCAAGGATTGGGTGCAGTGAATAAATTAATGAAGAGAACTGAATTCATCTTGTTATTGTACCTTTTCATAAAAAGCTGCTTTGTTTCCTCCATTCACACCGCCCACTCCAACATTGGGTTCTCCGTCCGTACACAGAACAATCTCAGAGGAAGGAATGCTGCTGACAAATCCCATACAAATGGACAAAGCGGGACCCAAGGCTGTGCATCCTGTTGTCCTCAGAGCTTTCACCGCATCCACAATTTCTCTGGGAACAAATTGTGGTGAGAGTTAACACACAGCATAAGCAAAGGTTGGGAAATAGAGGGATCCATATTTTTCAATGACCTTTTCTAATGGTCAGCGGTAACAATTGATCCTAATTCATGAAATGATAATAATGTGTTATTTCCAAAGGGCAAAGGTCAAAGTATTGACTTACTCATATGACTCTTCCAGGGGTTTCAGTGGGTAGCCTTCAAACAGTGCCACACCTGAGGTCAACAAGTCTTCAAATGATTTGTTATCGACATCGTTGAAATTCTTTAGATTGCTTAGTGAACCACCCGCCTTCACAAGAACTTGCGAACTAAACACGACCAGCAGAATCTTTTTCCCTGGATTCTCGTTCTTCAACTGCTCTGCAAGCCTGAAAAAAACAGGGAAAATGAATGACACACAATTCAAAGATGACAAGGAAGGTAGAAAAAAAAGACAAAGAGAGAGATAAATGGAGAGAAAGAGAAAGAGACATTTAGAGAGAGAGAGATAGAGAGTGATGAATGAATCTAAATTTATTATGATTTATGCTTCTTAAAAAATCTCAAAGGAGGAGACAGACAAAACAAAGTGATAGAGGGAATAAAGGAGTGAGACACAAACTAAGAAGATCTTTATGACAGAGTGGACAAAGAAAGTGAGAGAGAAAGAGAGATGAGGAAGAGAGAGAGAAAGAGAGAGAGAAAGAGAGATGAGGAAGAGAGACCAACTCAAAAAATGTTTACTTTGATACATTTAGCACTTGTAGCAAAACAATTAATACAGAGCCAGACGTCAATAAAAAAAAGAAAAGCATGTTTCAGTACTGGAAATGAAGTTGTTGACTGACAGAAACAACAGCTCCAAATGACCAGAGTACAGGTTCCCACAGTTATCAATCTAATGTTTTAATAACAAAAGAAAGACGATTATTACCTTTCTACTGCCATCTGGATACAGTTCAACCGAGAGATAACGTTTTGATCCTGAACGCCCAATCTTTCTTGTCTCCAGGATGCTTTTATTGAAAGACGTAGAAAGTAGATCAATGAATTATGCATCAGAGAATCAAAATCAGGTAAACATCTACATGAAAATGTGATCTTCTCAAAGGGTTCAACTTTCTTGGTATTTAACCCAACAGGACATATTTCTTGACTTTGGTAATCAGACAAGAAAACGTATTTTCAATGCAACAAGGATGAAAACAATAGACATGTTATTTGTCACTTTGTATTCACTGAAAATTTTATTGTTGATCTTTAATTTTTTTAAACTGAAGGTAAAAAGATATCTGATTAGACTATTATCTTTTAGTTGTTAGTTGAATTTTGAATACAATCAACTTCTTGAAAAGCAAGCATGGCACCAGCCTACTTACTGTGCGTATATATATATGATTTTTTTCCTGTCATTTTTGTAATCTTTGATTTGTGTGTCATTAATTTCCCCTGTTTTTTCAGCCTTGCAGAGCAGTTGAAGAATGAAAATCCAGAGAAAAATATTCTGCTAGTTGTGTATAGGCCTGCATATATCAAATCCATATATATATGATGTAGGTGAATATATTAGGAAGGCTGCAGGGGAATGGATTAATCATATCCAATACTTTCTCCCCCCCCCCCTTCCAAACATTATTTCTAAAAATTATCAGGGTCCAGAGTTATTCACAGTTTTTAGAAAAGTTACTAAATGGAAGAACCAGTGTTTTGAAATTTAAAACGTTGGTTTTCTCAAACCCAGGTATGTATGTGTATGTATAAATAAGCGTCATTGTAAGATGTCTTACCTTGAGATTCAGGGACGCTGCAGGCAGCTTGCATGGAGGAACTTATGTCCATGCAATACACAATCACACCCGGAGTTGTCTTCTCCTTCTTGGCATCATCCACTTCCATGGCAACCTCTTCCTCTTTCACTTCTGGTTCAGTGGCTGGAGACAGCATGTAGTCCAAGCAGTCGCCTTTGGGAATCTCCTCGTCTGCAATCTCCAAGTCTCGGTTGACACATCCACAGAATTCACTAGAATAGTAGAGATAACAATTCAATTTAGAACATCTTCATTGCACTATTCAACCAAGAGACACTACGAGTAGTATGTATAAATGATTCTATCGAATATGGACGACTAAACCTGTTGATAAAATGTTACAATATGTTACCCGTCTCCACAGTTTGGTACACAAGGTACTATGGCTAGAGTGGAGTTGCCACTTAGAAAAAAGCGTAATTTAAGTAACGTTAAGAAATTAAAAAAATTATTTCTCTATTCCAGAACTTGAATATTCAATAATGAAGAAAAACACTTGGAAAAAAGCAAAACTTACAAAATAAAGTCGTGGTTTTTAAGTTTGTGAGAGAACTCAAGGTTTTCCGGGATGTACCTAGAGTACCGAACCCTGATGATGGGTCACATGACATACCTACATGAGGAGTGTTGTGCAGGCAAGTGAAAACAAGGATAGTAAAGACAATGCCTGCACACATTTTGACTGAATAGCCCTTCTTCAGGGATGATGGAAAGACAAGAAAATAACAAACAAATATATAGATAAATAATTTAACAATGATATATAATGGATGAATAAATGGAGAGAGATTTGAATGTCAAGTAGTGCTTGACTGCATCAGTCCAGTATATCTATTCATTCATATCATGCTATATATAGACTTAAACTTGCACACACCGGCTCATTGGCTCTATATCTGGTTACAAATGAAGCAATGGGACACAATGTGATACGTCCCTACAGCTAGACATAACCAATCTCATAGACTTAGAGCCAGGAGAGAAACTTTGAGTCAAGATAAAAGCAAGCAGGTGATCAGCTCACTTAGCAGCAACAGACTTACCATTTCCAAATCTTTTTATCACCATCCGACTCCAGGGTTGCAGTCTCGGTCAAGACGGCTTCGCACTGTTTGCATCGGATGGGATCTCCTGTCACCAGATTAGGTTCCTGCTCCAAAGTGCCCAAAGATATGAGGACTACATTTGCGTCAGTTTTTTTCTCTTTTCTCGTTTTGGTAGCTGGAAAATTTGGAAGGCTCTGGGGAGGCGGAGGAGGAACACAGGCGGCAGATGGCCCGGCCATTGGAGCTTGCTGCATGGGGCACACGTAGGTATTGTCATTGTCCAGATCCAGGTCGATGTAATTTGATTGGAGTTGTGGAACAGCCATTATTTGCTGATGTTGCTGCTGCTGTAGCTGCTGTATCTGCTGCTGTTGCTGCTGCTGTTGCAGCTGCTGTTGCTGTTGCACTTGATGAGTTCCTATTAAAAAAAAATGTTTTATAAAGTAAGGGATAATGAAAAAATGTAATATGATATATGTAGCTGAGGTTCTAAAGCTTTCTTATGATGTATGGTTTACGTGTGTCATATTGAAAGCAGAAAAGTTATAACCAAAATGAAACGTACTTTTAAACATGCCCTCTTATATTGTGAACAAAACTTTTAATTTACATAAAATTACAAAATTCAAACATACCAAAATACAAATATGCTTACCAAGATGAAAAATATCCTTTGTTTAAAAAAAAATATATGAAAATGCATATATATCATATATCATACATGATCGCCACAGCTCCCCTCACATTTGACGAGCTTTACCAGAAACTGAGCAACAAAAGGCTCAACACTATTATGAAAGACGAAACCCACATCTTCAACCCCCAAATTCGATTCAACCAAAGAAGCGGAAGGATCATTCATAAAAAAGCAACGAAACAAAGATACCATAACTCCTTCATTCCTTCTGCAGTCAGAAATTTTACATTATCCCTAACTTAATTCCTGATTATTTTTTCACTACCACGAGAAAGAGAGAGAGAGAGAGCAAGCCATCTTTTTGTGAACACAATGTAATTTCCATCTTCTGGATTATTAAAGTTTATCTTATCTTATCTTATCAGAGTAAAAATGATAATGAACTGTTACTACCTGACCGAGGGAGACCAACGACATATCTCAAGCTGCCAAACATGTTGCTTAAAATTCCCCTTCTGTTAGGATATGCTTGGGCCTGTTGCTGGGGCCCTTGTTGGAATTGAAACCCGGGCGACCTTTGCACTCTACTTTGCTTAGATTGACCTAGGAAAGGATTAAGGCCTGGCGTTTGTTTCTTCGCTCTTTTATTAGAAAATAATTAAAATGCCTATATATCATTCATATATCCGAGTAAAAATGATCGAAAATGAACTGTTCTTACTGTGATGAGGTGTGTAACAACACCAACTTATTTAATTACGCAATACGTAACAGGTGGTACCACTTAACAGAACAGGTTTACAACATATACGATAATCCTATAGCACATGGTCAGAGATCGGCCAGTGATTGTCGAGAAAAAACTGACGCCACGCTAGGCAAACACCACGTGGTGACGCTGTTAAATTGGCTTTGTCTCCCTATAAAATGCGTTGCCCCAAAAATACATCACAAGATCTCCTAACCTGCAGACAGCGTCCGACCACATGTCGTTAAATTAATCCAGCCCTCGACCCATTAACTGATGGTTCTATTTCCATGTTGTGCAAAAGAGGAATTCCCTTGTTAAACAAAGGCATGTTGTGTCACCTATTTACTAGCACAGAGTCATGTTAATGTTCTATGATTTTATCTTCTCTTGATGACTATATACTATATGATTATTACCTTTATTTCCCTATGGACCATGTATATTATATTTGTTGTATTCTACTCCCTATATCTTGTTTTACTCTAATAATTGATGATCCTTCTACGGATAGCTTATCCATGTTATGGTTAGCCTTTACATAAATGTATATAACTGAACTACCTGCTTCCTTTGTAAAGGAATGATCAAACGCTTTTGTTTGGCTTATTTGAACTGAGAGGATTAGCTTAAGGCAATCTCGACCAGTCCAAGGGCCAATAACTAAGTTATACCTGGCTAACCAGTTGGTGAATTGTCTCCCCCTAACCCCTTACCCCACCTTACCCCATCCCTCTTGATCACCGGCAACTGAAAAATCCTTTCATGTCCACCGGATCGGAAGCCCATGAACCCACCAAATTTCCATGTATTGGACTAATAAAGATTTATTATTATTATTATTATCTTAACCAGCCAAACCTGAGGGCCCAAAGTTTCACGGAAGAAGAGATAAGTCTCACTAGCCAGGACAAAAACACAGTTGAATGAAAAAAGATTGCATTTTTCTGTTTAAGAGCTCGACGAGGAAAGCTCATTTTATTATTGTAGAACTTTTATCTTCTCTGCCTCTAACTTCTTTTCCTTTTCTCCTAGTCTTCTATATCTATATATATATATATATATAATTTTAATCGATTCTTGTGTTTTACCTCTTTTTAAACTCTGAGTTCCCTCGTTATTCTTTTCTCACTGTTTGTATCAAGTTCATAGTAAATCAGACAGTAGTCTGAGAGGTAAACAGCAGTATATACGTTTAACATTATATCCCTACACCCTATCCTAAAGTCTTGGATAGAAGCTAATTCTGTAGACCACACAGTCCAGAATAAAAGATGTTCAGGCAGTGAGGCCGAAAAGCTAATAGTATAGTAATAGGAAAAGCTGGTCCTTACTGGTTCTGAGGTTCGAATCCGGTGACTATACGACACATCACCACCTGAACCCAATCTGATCGGAGAGAGTGCCGCTATAAATAACTCCCTCTCCAAAGCCTGTGACACCTACCTGACCGAGGGCGACTGATGACACTTCTCAAGCTGCCAAACATGTTGTTTAAAATTCCCCTTCTGTTAGGATCTGCTTGGGCCTGTTGCTGGGGCGCTTGTTGTAATTGAAACCCGGGCGACCTTTGCACTCTACTTTGCTTAGATTGACCTAGGAAAGGATTAAGGCCTGGCGTTTGTTTCTTCGCTCTTTTCGCCTTCTTTGCATGTTTTCGAGACTCCTTATTCGCAGCCGTTAAACCATCCACATTGATCATTTTCCTGTAAGAGTCTTCAATTGTAGGGTCGTAATCTTCCAGAAATGTGTCATTGACAAAGCGCACGGTGATACTTGATTTGCCGACGGCTCCACTCCCAAGCATCACAATCTGAGAGAGGAAGACATCATATTAAATTTCAAAGTTTCCAGTTTAGCACCTTTTTAATGCACCAGGATTATTTCAGAAGCAAACGCTTCTAAATATATTATAACAATAATAATAATAATAATTATTATTATTATATATTACAATATTTCATAGTATCAGGCCTGTTTTATGGGAGTCAAGGTCACCTAGGTGTAAGCGTTCGGCAAACACGGAAATCTTTTCCAACAGCCAACATAATAATTATAGAGATATATTACAAAATGTTACGTGGTTTAATGTTCACTGTTGGCTCAGGGAAGTAAAAAAGTGAAGCGTGATGAGCCCCATTATGGATACCAATGCTACAAAGGGCCTCCATCTTTTTAAAACTGTCAAGTACCAATGGATTGTGTGTAATAATATTGGTGATGGTAATAGTAGTAGTAGTAATAATAATGATTATAATAGATATTGCTGATTTATATTACCACAGTCTTGCAGCGGTTGCCAATTAAAAATGCTTAGTGACCCTTTACACCAATATCATATCCAGACAGAAACTTTAATCATAACAATAATAATAATAATACTATAAACTTTATTTGTCCCAGAGGAAAAATTCCTGAGGATCTTTTTAATTTTCATTTATTTGAATTTATTAAACACTGTTACTCTATACAATGAAATTGAATATACACCTACCTTGTAATCACTTCCTGTTCGAGGAATCGTTCGAATCAGTCCCTTCATGGCATGGACAATTCCTGTTCCCGCCTTGGCCGATGTTTCAAAGAAGGGAATCTCTAATTTCTTGGCCAGTTCCTTTCCTTCGTCTGAGCTGACTACTGCAGAGTCTTTCAAATCTTGCTTGTTGGCCACAAGAATCTGGGAAGTCAGAGAAAGATAGAATTAACCCTTTCACAGCTAAGTTTATTTCTAATCAAAATTTTTGAATACACATCAAAATCTTCGAGATTTGCCTGTCCTTATACTAGAGAAATCAGACTTCAGTCAACTCACATATTATTTATACCAAACACATTCATGGCAAAGTCTAATTTTGTATTCTATTTGTTTTACCCAAATTTTACTCACAGCGTAGGATTCCTCTTCTTTTAACCGTTTCAGCCACCGGAAAACAGCCTCAGCTTCTGTGAAGCTTTCCTTATCCGTGATGCTGTAGATGATGACAAAACCATTTCCTGTCCGAACATATTGATCTTTGAGGGAAGAATACTCCTCTTGGCCTGCAGTGTCCAAGATATCCAACAAACACGTCTGAACAGGGTGGGGAAAACAAACATGAACAAAATAAGTTTCAATTGTAATGATTCAACCGGCTATGAAGCCTAAAGTAGGCTGGGGGTGCTGGGACCAGCTTGTTGTAGTGACCAGTGGCCCAGAGTCTGAGCAAACTCCAATTGCCTCACTCTACCCAGGCTTCAAATGGGTACCAACCCACAATTTGGGTTTGGGAAAGTATTTTACAATAGACCAACGTCCTATCCAGACAGTGGCAATCATTGTCACTTGTCTGCTTAATTAAGAACAAAATGCAGGATAAGCCCAGGCTCTTTGGGCCAGTAGACTCTGAAGGTAAGTAACCTTGCAGATAGCCTAAGAGTTGTTTTCCTCAGCGATACTTTTCCTTGACCCACTAGATATAATTGGGTCTGTAAATGTAATAGATGAACTTCACCCCTAATCCATGGTTTTCCTTACCTCTCCATCATCGTCGCTCACATCGCTGTCTGACAAAATGAGATCGTCCCCCTCAATCACTTTGACTTCCTCCTCGTCTTCACTCTTGTTTCCTGTGTACACGAAGGCCGAACCGAAATTCATTGTTAATGATGTCTTTACCAGTGAAAGTCTGAAACAGAAAGAGAAAACAATTTCTACTATCAAAGATTTCTTTTTGGGGACCCAATAGCTCAGTTGGTAGAGCATTAGACTGTTGTGCTGAAGGTCCTGAGTTCAATCCTCTTCACGAGTAATTTTTTTTTCCGGGGACCAGAAAACCCCACTGTCAACCCAGCAGTAAAATGGGTACCTTGCCCTCCATACAGCAGTGTCTCAGTCCCACAAACAAATTATAACATGCCTAATCTAACAGGCGCTTGTCTTGTCCTATGTCTTACTCTTCATTTTTTTTTTGTTGCCCATGGGGGGGGGGGGGGGTAAGAGGGGTGAGTAAAAAGTGTGAAGCAAGCGGAATGAGCATAATTCGTGGATATCATCAGCGTTATACTATACACTATACAGCGCTGTATTAGCCTCCACTACTTCTTGTTTTATTCTTTTTTGGGATAGATGTCGCCGCATCTTTTCATGTTGTTTTCAGCGGTTTGTAGGAGATACGTTATCAAGAAAAGTCTATTTCTTGGAATGAATGAATGAATGAATAGATGGATGGGTGGAGGAATGAATGAATAGATAGATGGATGGGTGGAGGAATGAATGAATGGGTAGCAAACTTTGCCTCAAAATCTAGACTCACCGATAGATACTTATTGATGGTTGTAATCCCACATGAAAATGAACAAGGAATGTGCACGAAGTTTGGTCCTTATTTATCTAACTATACTGAATAACTTTGCAGCGGTCTGGTGAAACTCTTGCTGCGTCGCTTTTATATCCACTTGGTGGGGACGAGTAAGTTTCTATTTATAGAAATCCATCTAACAAGAATCCAGCTATTTATAGAGGTTTACTCATTGGCCAAGGACTACTAGAGTCCTTGTCATTGGCTCATTGTTGGACCACAACAAGATTCTAGTACTAGTAATGTATTATTAGAGACTTTCACCACAACTGCACGAAGCAAGACTTGATACGTGATAAGTTGATGATAGACCCCATTGCATTTGACGTCATAGTCACGACATGTTTTTATTTTGCCAGCAAGGTACTTGCTCTCACTCTTCTAGGGTCTGCCATATTTTGGTAATAAAAAAACAATTTTCTATAGCGTTAACGTCAAAAAAAAAATAACCAAGAGCTCAAGATAGGCACTTTGCAGAAACTCTAGAACGTGTACGATTTTAAGCAAAGACTCAACCGAACCCCCCTCCCCCACTAACACACACACACACACACACACTCACACTCGGTTGGTCTCTCTATCTCTCTCTCTCTCTCTCTCTCTCCCCCTCTACCTCGCTCTCTCTCTCCCTCCCTCTATCGCTCTCCTTTCCCCTCTCTATCACTATCTCCCTCTTTCTCTCACTCTCTCTCTCCCCTCTCTCTCTCTCCCTCACTCTCTCTCTCTCCCTCTCTCCCTCACTCTCTCTCCCCCACTATCTCCCTCTCTCTCTCCCTCACTCTCTCTCCCTCTCTCTCCCTCTCCCTCCCTCTCTCTCTCTCCCTAAC
>JAUEKZ010257908.1:0-19479 GCA_031471865.1 Melibe leonina
AGGTTACTACACTTTCTGGGAGTTCGTTCCAGTTTGAGATTATTCTGTTGGTAAAGAAATTTCCCCGGACGTTGAGTTACAATGTCCTTTTTTAAAAATCAAAGCAATTAATCATGTAGAATTTTGTTATGTAATCCATTCACATGTTTAAATCAAGAAGATAAATTACATATAAAAGGTTTATGGCCTCAACAACCTAAAGAGGTTTGTTCTCTTGTTTTGGTGGAAAAGTCAACAGACATTTCAAAACATTGTTGTATGACAGTATAAAGTGGCTTAGTGTTGAGAAGAAACTTTTTTTTGTATTATTAATTGTTATTTCATGCTGACAGCGTTTGGTCTAATACTGGATATGCTGATGTGAAACACCTTAAAGGGAAAATGAATAAAAACACCAATACAACACAACACACAAGGAATTTTTAGGTATCTAGTAGGGTCATCGACAAGACGAACAAAGTTTCTTTACAAAAAAAAAGGAAGAAAAGTTATGTTGTTCTTATGTGATTTTGTAATGTGTCCACCCTCCAGATTTAGACTAGATCCGCTACTGACATATAGATAGCATTGCCACATTAACCAGTGACCGAGTTCTTTGAGTAGAACAGATTGACTGACATTGCTTTCTCTCACTTAATTTCCAAATCAGACTTCTTGCCCATTATAATGACATTGTAGATAATACTAGGATACGCTCTCCAATTTTTTATCCTAATTCATGGCTACTTATTACGTTTTTATAAGCACAGCCAGTCCTTTAGTTTGGAGACAAAATATTGTTTTGAAGCAAGGAAGGAGTTTGATGAGTATGCTGCCCAGAATCCGCACTGGTGTGATGCTAAGTAAGACACAAGACGATATAAAGGCTATAACACTTACTTTTTGTTGTGCTGGTCATAAGGCAATCTTGGTGGGAAACTTGCCATATTTAAAAGAAGCGAATTCCACAAACTTTGATTAAAATATCACCAAACCAAACGTCCACGGTTCGTCAGATTTCAGATTTACACAAATATACAGCCACAACGAGAGAAAGAAAGAACAAAAACTCCGGTTGTAGAGATAAGAGTTATATACCCTTCTCAATGAAATAAAAACCGAAAGTAGACGTCCGGTCTGACTGAGTCTTGAGTCTTGAGGTCTTTTCTTTTATGTTTGTTACAGTCGGTTCTCTATCATAACTTTGTTTAGTTTTAAATCCTTGAGGCATATTATGGCCCCGACCGTTAAAATTGCAACGAAAAAGGGATAAAAATCGAATAGAGAATAAGGTTAGTATAGTCTAGACACTGGACTCGTCTTTTCCCAAGAAGATTCAGAGGGATATCTCTATAGAACCCTCTCATTAAAAATGTGTTAAAAAAAGAATTGTTTGTTCCTGCTATACAACATGAAAGAGGAGAAAGGGAAAAAAGTAACATAGGTCTAATATATTTAATTAACTACTAGACCTAGTCAAGCTGGGTATTTACTTTCAGAATGCTTAGAAGTATCCGTTGGAAGGGGAACCAATCAGTATTCCAGTCAAAGACTCCTACAAGGTTCAGAAGAAAGATTTTGATATCATGGCAGCAGCTTAGAGCCCTGTGCAGCTCCCAGGGTAATGCAAAACGATGGACACAGCCCGATGGTCATGACACAGGGATCTCTATCTACCATCCTCTGATGAAGGAGAAAGTTCCCTTGGTTTTACATCATGAAAAAGTGTTAAATTGGTAAGCCTTTTTTAGTCAATCCTTAATTATTTGGCTTGCATTATCATGTTTGATGAAGTATGTCTGTTAAAAATAAGCAATGAGGACAAATTTCTTTTTGATTCATGCTGCATAACATGCAGTTCCTCTTTCGTATAAGTGTATTATGGCTGTCAAAAAGTGGAGAAAAATAAATAGATAATAGCAATGGGGTTTGATTTCCCCTCCTGACCCTAAATTCTTTAGTCACCAACAGGAAAAAAAATTAAAGAGACCAAAAGTTGCCTGCCTTTGATTCAAATAGTCTGGTATCCAAGCACTTATCATCCTTTAATAACTTTTGTTTCAATCATATTCATGTTCAAGGAAACAAGGCTTTATAAGGCATATAAACTGTTTTTAATCAGATTTTTTGTAGATTTTAAAATATTTCCCCCACGCATATTACAATTGAAGTTGTAGACAAAATTGACAGTTGTGTTGTTTCTATCCTCCAGGTACGCGTGTGGTCCCACAGTCTACGACAGCGCACACATCGGTCATGCCAGTTCCTATGTGAGGCAGGATGTTATACGCCGCATCCTGCAGGGGGCTTTTAACATCGACTGTATGATGGTCATGGGGGTCACTGATGTGGACGACAAAATCATTCTTAAATCTCAGGAGGTAATTGGAGACTCTTGGTTAGTTTGGACTTTGGGCCACAGAACCTGTGCAGCATCCTTCTTTCTTCTTAATTTTTTAAATACAAACTAAGATGTACGTATTTCTTATCCTTCATAAGGAATCCTTAATACAAGGTATTTGTGAAATGTAAGAAAGAACAGTTCCGGTGGGGACATTGGGTATGGGGTGGAAGATAAGTGAAAACAAGTGGCATGAAGATTGGGGAGGGGTGTTAGACTGTACACAAATCATTTGAAGATTTTCTTGTTGAGTAGTGGAAGAGTTACACATCCATTGCAATTATTTTAGTGGCTGCATCCTAAAATGTCTCTGTTCTTTTTATTTTTGTGTCTTGATGTTTGGACAGACTGGGAAAAGTGTGGAGGAAGTTACATCCTTCTACCAGGCAGAGTTTTTCTCCGATATGTCATCGTTGGGGGTCTTGCCTGCCACTGCCATTAGCCGAGTGACGGATAACATCTGTGTCATCGTGTCATTCATTCAGGGCCTGGAAAGGCAGGGTGTCGCCTATGCGGCCAACGATGGTAACCGCTATAATTATTATTATACTATACACTTTTACAGTACAGCAACACATGTGTTACACTCCACTCCACACACTTGCCCTGTCTGTTATTTCACCCAGACATCATTTCTTATTGGCAGACTCACAGTTCATTGGACTTAAAGAATCTTACTTTGGCTTCTTTTCCAGAGTGCATGATATATTACTTAATGCAATGTGTTTATGTTCCCTGTAATATCATCTCTTTGTCACCTTTTTTGAGAGATGATATTCTTTTCTTGTAAATCATCTCTCTGTGAAACGTCAAGGTCAAAGTCTAGCTATTCTTTTAACTAACCTATCATCTTGCTTACCCCTGGGCGCTTATATGACCATAACAATTGCAAGCGCCCTAAAACTCTCAACAAACAAACAAAACAAATGTGTTTATGGTGAACTCATAGCAAATCATAGCGAGGTGCACTGTAACAGGAAGAGTCATTTTCTAGACAATTTTTCAGTATCTATTCCATAAATTATTGATTGCATTGTCTCGCCCTCCAACAATATCCTCATCATCTCTGTCTTACTACTAACATATCGTCAAGGTCATAACACAATGGCTTAAGTCACTTTTAGCCGTTTTTTATCAAAATTGCTCTCTATGTTGAAAAGGATTCTTATTTTACTACCACAAATGCTTAAGTGAAGGGTGATTTGAATTGTCCCAGCTCTCATGTTATTGGTGGAAAGAGGCCGTCTTTCAATTTTGAAGCTGTGTTACTCAAAACACAAGAAAATGACTTGGGCAATTGTGTTATGACCTTGACAAAAATTATGATTTGAGTTTTCTGAGTCGCTCGTCATTGTTTACCCGTCATCTGTCTGCCTGCAGGAAGTGTCTACTTTGATGTGGAGAAGTATGGGCAATACGGAGTGTTCTCCAACCCACCAGTCGATGCACAGCAAGGTGGGTGACGTTGTGTCTTCATCGTACACGGTAATGTGTTTATTATTTGGAGACTTCCGGGGATTAAGATTCAGATCCCATAAAAGGTTTAAGATTAAGACAGAAAGAAATAAATGCTACAAAACTACCTTACCTGTGTAACCTGTTTTGTGTGTGCATATGTCCACAGGGGAAGGAGCATCTGTGAAGAGAAGCCCTAGAGATTTTGCCCTGTGGAAGGCCAGCAAGCCCGGAGAGATCAAATGGAGCTCTCCTTGGGGGGAAGGAAGGCCTGGTTGGCACATTGAGTGCTCCGCTATGGCTAGGTAGGTCGTGTGCGTCCTTGGAGTGTGTTGTGTGTCTCTTTAACATTTTAATTGTAAAGCGCCCCTGCGCATTTTTCAAGTGGAAGACGACAGCGCTATACAAATGAATTATGATTATTCATTATTATTATTATTATTCCATCAGCAATCACCGACTGGAACTCGAATAAACCTTTTGACCTTATAATTTATATTAGTACTAGTATAAATAATATCAAGCTTCGTAAGTATTTTGGTTACGTATATATAGATTGACTGCCATCAAAGAAAGATATGTGTATGTGTAAATTAGTGTGCATGTGCATGTGCTATAAAGAAATGTGTTCATTGTTAAGTAGAACTTGGAATAAATGAGTTTGACAGGTCTAGTCCTATTGGCTTATCCTGAGCAGTGTAAAATAGTCATGGGAGACCACTCACTATAAATGTCTAGCTTGTAGAAAAAGTTTTTATTATGGGTTACTTCCCTTGGGTGTCTTACTTAATTGAAATTAAAGCTGTAGCCTATTTCTTCTATACAGGCCAACTTGCCGGCTGAAAAAAGACCAATTGTGTTTGATGGTTTTAGTTGGCTAGCTATTCCCAAATCCTTGCTTAAACCATGCATTAAAGTAAAAAAGTAAGTCCTTTAGAGCTTTATGGCCCATGGGCCCGGAGCTTATCCCAGTTTTTGTAGCGGGAAGCGGACAAATGACAATAGTTGCCACCCTCTGGATAGGACACTGATCTATCGCAGATTACTTTCCCAAACCAAAATTGTGGATTGGTACCCATTTTACACCTGGGTGGGGTGAGGCTATTGGAGTAAATTTCCTTCCCCAAGGAAAAACCGAAGTGCCACTGGTAGGAATCGAACCCAGAGCCCCCGGGTTCTGTGCAGCGTCGCTACCAACCAGTTAGGCCACAGAGCCTCCAAACCATGCATTAAGCACCATAATATTTATTCATAGCAAAGCATCTCAAAGTTTGTAAAATAATATTCTCATTATGTTGTTTTGTTGTGTCTGTCCTGAAGAAGGCCTGAGGCCAAAACGAGGATGTCATCTTGTCTTTGTCTTTTTCATGCCGGTTGCAATTCACTTTTCTTTTCTCAAAGTATCCAATGGCTCAATTGTGATATTTGTTTTTATATATCTGTCTGTCTGTCTCAGCGAACTCCTTGGGCCGACCTTTGACCTACATTCGGGCGGGGAGGACCTGATGTTCCCTCACCATGAGAATGAGCTGGCTCAATCCTGCGCCTACCACGGCACCCGTCAGTGGGTCAACTACTGGCTGCACACAGGTAGGGGTGGGTGTGGCTATGTATGTATGTGTGATTTTTTGTCTAGGTGCGTGATTTTCTATGTATGTGTGTGTATGATTGTGTGTGATTATATGTGTGTGTGTGATTGTGTGTCTATGTGTGTATGTGTATTCAGGCAAATAGTGTGGGAAAATGATTGTGTGAGTGCTATAATCATTATGACTCTATATTTCTGTGTCTCGAAATTCCAGGAAAGTTGTTCTTGTCCGGCCAAGATGAGAAAATGTCCAAGTCATTGAAGAATACAATCTCCGTGTCTGACTTCCTGAAGAGTTACACATCCAACCACTTCCGTATGCTGTGCCTGCTCTCCAGCTACAGGAAGGGTATGTATCTACGTATCAGACCCCGCTGTGAAAAGGTTAAAGCTTTGATGTCTCGGGTTTAGACTTTGGACTCAAGCCATACACAGAACAAAAATTTACCACGGTGATGTAGTTTTTTTGTTGGTTTTAATCAAATTAAAACACTGTCCTCCTCTAATTTAATTTCCAGCCATTGAATTCAGTGAGGGACGTATGACCAAAGCCACCTCCACCGTCAACACTTTCAACAACTTCCTGACCAAGTGTGACGCCTATGTCAAGGGCCAGAACTCTGCCGGAGAAATTGACGAGCCTGAGGTGTATGCCAGGTAGGTCTGACTCTCCACTGTAGCGTTATTTGGTGTCTCACTTCCTGTTCCACTCACCTTAACCTCTGAACTCGTCACTGGTGTTGTGGATGGCCCCGAACCCATTTTTCAGCCTAGTGAAACAAAGGGAGTGATTAATAGGCCAGTATAGTAGGACAAAGACAAAACAAGCAACGTTTCGACCAAAGGTCTTTATGAAGACAAACAATACTAAACAAAATAACAAATTAAACAAACAAAACTTAGCTTAGTGACCGACTTGAGGACTTAACTAGGTGTTCGACATCCTTGACCTCTGCTCCGCAGTGATCAGTACCTACTCATGCCGACCCCAGGTGCACAGACTTTTTTTTTTTTTTTGCGATGTGAGCCGAATTTGATCGTAGCCAATTTGCCGCAACCTACTCTTGTCTCAACTTGTCAGTTGTGTTACCAGTTTTGTTTCTATATTTTGTTACTTTGTTATTTTGTTTAGTCTTGTTTCTCTTGATAAAGACCAACAAGTCAAAACGTCGCTTGTATTGTCTTTGTCCTACTATACTGGCCTATTAATCACTCCCTTTGTTTGACCTGTGTTACCAGGTTGGTCACCCATCATCTGGCTGCATATCTATCAGTGCCTTGCCTCCACAGGTAGAGCATCTTCCTCCTGGCAATCTGCAGCTCAGGGTTTGATTCCTCACCGTTTCATACTTAACCCTTTCAATGCTAAAAACTTTTATTTTTATTCTTTTTTTGTTGTTTGTTAATGTCACCCTTTAAAACAACAAATCTCTGCTTTACTGTTGGTACATTTCCAATTTCCAATTTCCATGCTAAGGTTATTTGCTCAAAACTGCTGCATAATCTTTCATAATAGATTTGCCTGTACTTTTACCAGATAGGTTACATTGCAGTGGGACGACATTAAATGAGACAAACTTGAGAGAGTATGCAGTGCAGAAACGAGACAAAGCCAAGGAAAGCAGAAAAAATGGAGAAACAGAAAAACATTTTCCAGAGTGGGGTTAGAACCCGGGACCCAGCTACGGCACTCATTGCCTGGCCGGCAACACGGACGACGAGCTAACCACTTGAGCTATCCCTTACTGT
Source organism: Melibe leonina (assembly GCA_031471865.1). Taxonomy (NCBI): domain Eukaryota; kingdom Metazoa; phylum Mollusca; class Gastropoda; order Nudibranchia; family Dendronotidae; genus Melibe; species Melibe leonina. The sequence goes on from JAUEKZ010257908.1 coordinate 7,173, forward strand.
CATTATGACATTATATGTCAGTTCACTTAAATCTGATATCTGGTATAATATAAGAACACATAAATTATGAAAGGGTTGAGACATGAAAAAATGAAAAAAATTGTATTTTAGAGGGCTGTCTTGCCTGACGCTTGGTTATAGTGCTAAGACTGGTTGACTCTGTGTCAGTGTACTGTGACTGTGATTGAATAAGATGATAGAACGAGCCCTCCGTTTATCTCTGGTTTGCCACAGTTAACTTGTCTAGAGAGCTTCGCCCTTAACCCTTTCACTGCGAGGTCTGATTCAAGCCCAACTGAATTATATGCAAAATCTTAAAAATGCACGTGTTCTGATACCAGATAAATCAGATTTCAGTGAACTGACATATTATGCCAAAAGCCTGATTATGCGTAAAATGTGTTAACCCTTTCAATGTTAAGGTTAATTCTCAAACTACCAATTAGGTACCTGAAAATCTTCAAAATTAACATATGCTCATACTAGATAAATCAGATGTCAGTGGACTGACATATTATGCCAAAAGCCTGAAATCTGATTTATCTGGTATCAGAACACGTAAATATTATAGATTTTGCACATTTTGTATGTACAGTCAAAATCAGACCCTACTATGATAGTGATAGGGTTATAAAGACCATCAAACAGGCCATACCCAGCCAGCCAATCGTTTCCCACTCAAGTACTCCATGACGTGCCGTAGAATGTGCCCCATTCTGTGACCTTTCAGGCTGCAGGAGGCCAAGGTGAAGGTCGTCCAGGCATACCGTGACGACTTCAACACCCCTCAGGCTCTGGCCACCCTGGTACGACTGCTCAAGGTCATCACCCCGACCTTAGAGGAGACGGCAGCGAGGGAGGATGGAGGACAGGAGTCGACTCCTGAACGAGTGAAAGGACTGGTATGTCTCAGTCATGATAATTTTCCTCCAAAAGGAGGAATTCCTCCTTTTTGATGACGTTTTCTCCTCTTTACATCTTATTTGGTTCTTTTGTTTTTTCTTCTTTGTCTCTATAAATCTGGCTATTTTCCTCCTTTTTTTGGTCTTCTTGTGTTATCATCACTGATGTCTACATGCATTCACACACATAGACACGCTCTTCCCTCACATTCACATAAACACACATACAATACAACAAATGTGCCAAAAAAGGAAAAGAAAACCCCTTTATCATTATCAGACTAATCTATTGACTTTGAAAAGAGAAGAGTTTAGATAATAACTAGATGATATGCAAGCCTATATAATATTATTTGTTATTTTGTTATTTTGTTTAGTCTTGTTTGTCTTGATGAAGACCTTGGGGCGAAACATTGCTTTTCTGTTTGTCTTGCTTTGTCTTTGTCCCACTATACTGGCCTGTTAATCACTCCCTTTGTTTCACCTTTGAAAACCACTGGCCTGGCGATCCCCTCCCTTTTTACATAATATTATTTGTAGTATGGATGAGTAGAATAAAGCAGGTTCTGACCAGTTGCTTTCCCCTTCTCAGAGTTCCCCAGTGCGCAGTCCCACAGCGGTGACGGCCGTCAGTCTGTTTGTACAACGCCATTTGGATCTCCTGGGACTGGAGATGGGGGCAAAGAAAGCGGTGAGACCATCCGCTTGCTCCAAAATTAAACACGCAATTTTCATTGACACACAGCTCGTAATATAACATACTCTTTCTTTCGTACCCCTTATTATGTTTTTAGTTGTAAGCAATTCTTATGAGAGAATCTGTAAGCCAGTTAACCATATTATCATTATGTGAAATATCAACTTTTTTTTTTTTTTAAATGCAAGATACATAGAACTGAACAATGTTTTGATCCTTTTACAGCATGGTCTGCTTCTGACCAAACTTGCAAAATCTTCAAAATGTTCGTGATCTTATACCAGAAAAAATCTGACATATGGCAGAAGCCTGAAATTCAGAATTTTGGCATATAATATGCTTGTTCACTGAAACCTGATTTTGGTCTGAGAACACAAACACTTTGAAGATTTTGTGTCTCCTTTTTTGAGTCAATTCCGGCTGTTTTGCTGATGCCCTACATAAGTGTTTTATATTGACTATGATCATACATTATGTGCTATGTGAGTGCTGGCGGCACAGGTATTTATACGTTGCCCGTGTGTGACTCCGTGGTTGTCTCCCCAGGCTGCCAGTGGCCCACCGTCCAGTCTGCAGGCTACCTGTGACAGCCTGGTGGACCTGGTGGTCACCTCCAGGGACAGCCTGCGACAGGCAGCCAGGGACAAGCATGCATTCCTGCAGACTGCTGGTAAGTAACCTGTGCCTATAAGCCTGTATGGTGTCTGTCATTCTCCACACTCTCTCTCACTCTCTTGTTTGTTATGATTAATCAGAGTTTCCGGTCACATCCGTACACAGGGATAATAGATTGATTTAAATAAAACAAAAAACTGAAATTCAGGCTTTTAGCATATGTCAGTTCACTGAAATCTGATTTATCTGGTATAAGAACACATATATTTTTAAGATTTTGCATATTTCAGTTGGGGTCAGAATCAGACATCGCTGTGAAAGGGTTAAGGCAATAATAATATAAAGTATTCCAAAATAAGCATCCTCAAGGAAAAACAAGATAGTCCTGCTCATGATGTACCTACAAGCTGTGTTTGATATGTATCAGTATCTACAATAAGGATATTCTTCCTGTGTGTGTGTGTAGGTGTGTGGATGTCTGCGTCTTCAGTGTTGTCATCAATTCTCTGTTGAATCAGTTGCTATTTGTTACCGCCTTTGTAAAGCGCTTTGAGCTCTTGGGAGAAGAGACGCTTTATAAATCTGTATATTATGTGTGTGTTCTCCTCCCCGTCCCCGTCCCCCAGAGTCCCTGGGCATCCCCCAGAACAAGGCGGGTTCCCTGTTCAAGAAGGCTTACCAGTCCCTGTGGTCTGTCACTGATCAGATGCGGGCACAGCTCCTCAAGAGGGCTGACGTGGAAGTACGGGTGAGTCTGAGTGAAACTGTGCACGTACAGTGATCAAGGGGAAAAGAAATGTTGATTGTAACAGGCATGAAAATGACTAAGACTAAATGACATCATCAGCGTTTCAGCAGTGAAACCACTCACAGTGAGGTCCAGAGGTCTTATCCAGGGTGTCGTTATCCAGGGGTTCCAATGTATTGTCAAGTACCACTTCACGTCTTCACTGTGTTATTTATTTCTGTGTCTGTTCCACAGGACGGCAAGGAGGTATCTACCTGGAGCCGAGTGGAAACGGTCAAAGAGTTGGAACGATACACACACCAGGCGCAAAAAGACAAAGAGCTAAAAATAAAATGAAAATATCTACATATATAATATTAAAGTGTTTTCCCTTTTTTCCTTCATCTTTCAGTGTCTAGATAGATATCTGTGTGACTTGCATGTGTCTGCCATATTGTAGTAGTAGTAGTATCGTATGGCATACTAAATTCATACCTCCGGAGAAATTCAAAACTCTTCGAGCCATTTTTTGTATTCATCGTTGAGTCATTTTGTGGATCCAGCAGTTTGAGTTCCCATTGTATATTATGTGTTCTTTTGTGTTTATGTTTCTGTCTACCTACTGGTATGTCCATCTGTCTTAAAAATAATTGATTACATTTTTGAGTGCATTTCCACCAAAGTGCTCGATGCGCTTTTACAAATTGCAGATAATTTTTTTAAAATAACATGCAACATTATATATACATCTTTTAAAGCGAGTCACATTCTAAAAGCAATGGGGAAATGTATGAGTAAATAATTCATTTGTACACAGGATAGGCGTGACACAGGGAGTAGACAGTTCAAAGCACTTGGTTATTATAGTTATAGGCTTTACAGAAAAGGTGTTTTTTTCTGCCTGTGCTCGCCTGTGAATATGGAGAGAGTAGTTATTGAATGATAGTTACAATATCAGCCTGATTACATTGATCGTCTTGCAAAGAGAGAAAATCAGTCCTGTGGACCTCCTCTTGAAAAAAGGCATGAAAAACAGAAAGAAAGAAAAACAGGCCTACGGTATTGTATTTTCGAAATAAACCTAACACTAACATCTTTCCTTCGGTGTTTTACGAGTAGATAACTCCCTCTAACTCTAAGAATACTAAAATAACTCTTTTATATATGTAGTTGTTTCCCTTTGATTGTTCTCAGTGTCTGTACTGACACTGACAGAAAATTAATATATAACTTATGGCATGGGGGGTGGGGGGGTAGACTAGTACTAGAAGTAAAAAAAAAAGTAAGTCCTTTAGAGTTAGAGCCTTATGGCCCATGGACCCGGAGCTTATCCCGGTTTTTATAGCGTGAAGCGGACAAATGACATTGATTGCCATCCTCTGGATAGGACACAGGTCTATCGCAGATTACTTTCTTCAACCCAAATTGAGGATTGGTAAAATTATCGTATCTTATTTTACACCTGGGTGGCAATTGGAGTAAATTATGTTCTTGCCCAAGGAAAACCCGAAGTGCCCTTGGTAGGAATCGAACCCAAAGCCCCCGGGGTTCTGTGCTGCATCGCTACCATTACCAGTTAGGCCACTGCGCCTCCTGGTAGACTAGTAATGAATATTATTATCGTCGTTGTTTCACTTTGAATCTTTACAGTAAAAATGGACAGTGGAACCAATTCAATGGAGGTCTAACAGCTATGATGGCTATATACGGATGTAGTTACTTCTACTGCCATTATTCCTCCACCATTGTGTCTGACATATTATGATGAATGTGGGTCGCGGGTGTTAGACAGGCGCTATTTCTGTTTCCTCTCTTTTGGCTTTACCCATCCTCTTACTTTTTTCCAGCACTCCCTTTTCAAACATATAGACACATAACAGCTGTCTTGTATCTATTAGCTTCTTCTTGATCATGCCTGTTGTCCAAACATATTTATAGTCTTCCCCTATCTTTTACTTTACATTATGGTATGTATCTAGATACATACAGTATGATACAGTACGGTACAGAGTCACTTGCTATATCTAGGACTGAGTACTTTTGTACACAAAGGGCGGTATAATATCCTGGGTCTCCCTGGACCATGCATGACGTGGTTAGTAGCCATAGTCTGTTTGTGTGTCCTGCTTTGTGTTTGTGAGAGGTGATTTTCCCCCCTGTAAATCTCTTTGTCACCTTTTTAAAGTGATGATGTTATTTTTTTTCACTTGTGAATCATCTCTCTTTGAGACGTCCCTGGCAGGCAGGGTCACAATGTCTGGCTGTTCTTTTCACGATCTTGCTTACCCCTGGGCCAGGATATGAAGCTGAAGGTGCCATGAATTTCTCAATAAACAAACAAAACAAGACAATGGGGTTGTTGTCATAGAGTGGTTGTAGAAAATAGTTGATTGATTTCAATTTGAAAGCAGTAAAGATTAAAAGAGTACATGAGAGACACGATAAACATTCAGAGATAGAAATAGAAAGACAGATACAGTACCATAGACTGGTGAAATAAAGGGACTGTCAGTGTCAGAAAGGGTGAGTGAGGGTGAGGAGGCAAGCTTCAAACAGTCAACCAGGCATGTAGACGGACATTGACATACACGTGACGAAAATATATAGACAAACTCAACATAATGATTGTAGTATTGTTATAAATGGATTTAATTCGCCATATCATGTCACGCCTTCTACAACAAATTTTTTATCATTAATGAATGATGAATGAATGGTTGAATGATGAATGAATGAATAGAACATAATATTATTGCTGTCGATAATATGTTGGGTTCAAACAGGATGATGTCAATCAATGCTATTAATACATACATAATGGTCATGAAATGAATCTGTACAAAACAAAACTATGGACGTGAAGTGAAGGCACCGTACACAACACACACGCACATTGCAGCAACCCTACATCCCAATACACCTTCCGTCTCTCTCCCTCCGTCTCTCTCCCTCCCTCTCTCACTCTCTCTCTCTCTCTCTCTCTCTCTCCCTCACTCACACACAGGTTCACACTGACTGCCTCATCATTGAGCATCATTCATAAATCATAGTCCTCTATGGTCATCTATGTGTATTTTTGAAAATTTCAATCGTCCAAATTAGTCCACACGACAATCGCAAACACGGACGTTCGCACACAAACACGGACGATCACACACAAACACAGATGTTCACACACAAACAAGGACGTTCACACGGACGATCGCACACAAACACGGACGTTCACAAACAAACACACCACACGAAATCATAATGTTATCACTCAGCACAATCAATCAAGAATTCCGCTACCAATATGTAGACTACATGCCATGTATGTATGTACACAGTCTTTGAAATCGGGCAGGTTTCGTTGGGAAGTCTGTGTGTGTGTCCCCAGTCGTCACGGGACACTTGGCACATACAGAGTTGTCTACCGGAAACGGAAGCCCGTTTTAATATCATCATATTGAATCTATAGAAGACACTGCAGTGATCTGTCCGTGCCAATGCCATCCCTTGTCTGTCACGACTTGTCACAAGGCGTGAGGCACCGGCAGCAATGTGGGTCTAGAATGATGGAATAAGTGATGCCTACAACAAAGTACAAACACACATGTTGATCTTGCGTAGATTAGATAGTACGTAATACTACACATGTGTTGAAGAGTGTATTTTGTTTGTTTAGTTTTAGGGCGCTTGCAACTGCCAAGGTCATATAAGCGTCCAGTGAGAGTACTTATTTAAGTATGGAGAATGCAGACACATCCATACCTTGTCCAATATTCTTGTTGGGTTAGCTACACTATTGTCATGGTGTGGTCACAGACACGAAATGGTGGAGGCTTGGTCTTCTTCTTTCCTTCCTTCCTTGCGTGCACAAAGGGCAATCGTAATGAATGAATGAATGAATGAATGGAATTGATGGATTGGATGTTTTGTTTTGTTTGTTTATTGAGAGTTTTAGGGCACTTTCAACTGCTATGGTCATATAAGCGCCCAGGAGTAAACAATATGATAGGCTAGTTAAAAGAATAGCCAGACTTTGATCCTGCCAGGGACGTTTCACAGATTGGATGTGAAGGTACAGATGGGTGAACTAGTGTCCAGCGTCCTCTCGGTTGATACACGGCTCTGTGACTTCCATGGTAAGGCAGTGTGTACGATAAAAACATGCTGCAGGTAGCTGCCGTGACCCCATGACACCAATGGCACACACCGGAACGGGGTGGGATGGGGTGTCATGCATGGAAAGTAAGTCCTTTAAAGTTATAGCCTCCTGGCTCATATAGAACCGGAGCGTTTCCCCGTTTCTGTAGCGTAAAGCTGACGCGGACGAATGGAAATTAGTGTCATCATATTATGTAATATATTTGGACAGGACGCTGGTCGATTGCAGGTTATTTCCTTACACAACACGTGGGTCGGTACCCATTTAAAACATGGGGTGATGTTCTGCAGAGGTAACTAGTCCGTCTGCTGTATCAGTTGCTGCCATCCAAGGACACAGGAAGGATGGGCAAGTCCCGTACTGTCCCGTCCCGTGTCCACACGGCTGTGTAGGGGTTCGATGATAATACGTTATGCTTTGCTATGTATGTACAGCTTGTCACTTCATCAGATCGTCCTCACACACATGCCTGGGGAAATAGAGAGACAGGGAGATAACATGGTGAGCATTACACGGGCAAGGATTGATAATTGAATCGAAATACAATATGAGTGATACGTGTTTTTGGTGAAATGCAAATGAATTAATGTAACCAAATCTTTGAACAGCATGAGCTAAGGACACTAAAATCGTCATGATTTGCCTGTTCTTATACAAGATAAATCAGATTTCAGTGGAAATTTAGCTCAATTTAGGCTCCCTTTGAATCTTTTTGATCACTCAAAAAATTTAAAAAACATTTCACTCTGTACTGAAATCGTGCCAAATTTAGAACATAGGGACTACATCTTCGGTCTCTCGTCATGAATCCGGCCCTTCCCTTCAAGTTCAAATGTTTACCTTAGCGACGGAGACGTCTAGTTCACTGCCATGGCCGCTGTCACTGGTCTCCACGGAAGAGCTACTGCACACATCCGTGGTGTCTCTGGGGGAGGAGGAGGGGGAGGTGCCTCCACGGACCACCACACCGCCCTGCAGGATTAAAGGATGAGGAAACCATAAGACACTCGTCATAGTTACTACTGTACATCATCAAATTTTAACCACAAGTTACTGTCAGTGTACATCATCAAATTTTAACCACAAGTTACTGTCAGTGTACATCATCAAATTTTAACAACATGTTACTGTCCGTGTACATCATCAAATTTTAACCACAGGTTACTGTCAGTGTACATCATCAAATTTTAACCACAAGTTACTGTCAGTGTACATCATCAAATTTTAACCACGTGTCAGTGTACATCATCAAATTTTAACCACAAATTACTGTCAGTGTACATCCAATAAAACCAAATTCTTACAATGCTCAGATTATTTCGAATCAACTTAACTAGATAATAAATAGACTTAGACTTAGAGAGACTTTGTGACTTACCTGCTGCTGTCTCCTACTGTGTCCCGGCCTCCGACTGTTTCCTCTCATGGACTGCACCAAAGCGTTGTGGTGCTGCAGGGCAAAGTCCACCACCTGGTCCCCGTCAGGGCCCTGGCACTGCAGGGATTGTGACTGTGACTGGCCCTGTATCACGGGTCGTGGAGAGCTGGTCCTGCCCGGCACGTCCCCAGCCAGCAGTAGCTTCGGGCCTGCACTGGGCGGTCCTGATGGGACCGGGTGCTGGACCGTGTACGGGCTTGGACACGAGTCCGGTTTAAATGTGGACACACCCGACTCCAAGAACACCGAGTCGTTGTGCGTGTTGTTACTGGAACCGCCCCACTCACTGGACGGGGAGTTACGGATCGGGTGCGGCCACGAGTCCTCGTCCCCGAAGGTCACGCACTTCTTCCCGCCGCTTTTGCCGGGCGGGAGGGTGGAGGAGGACGATGCGGGTGCAAGGCCCCTGGCCGGTTTGTGTATGGAGGAGAGGGAGGAGGAGGCAAGAGGCTGTTTCTGCTGCAGGCTGGGTGAGTTTTCCATCACGGCGTCCGAGAAAATGTCCGCCCTGCGATCCAGACTGGCGTCAGAGTAGGTGGTGCCTTTGGGTGCGTGCTGGTGCATCATGTCCGACTTGGCGTGGTGCTTGTGGGCGTGGAAGTGCCGCCTGTCCGAGTACTTGATGAAGCAGAGCGTGGCCAGCACCACCACGGCCACCGACAGCGTGACGCAGACCATGATGATAACGATGGTCATGTTGGTGTGGGAATCCCCGGACCCGTCCGCGCTACGCACCACGTCGACTTCGAGTATGGCCTGGGTGGCACGCTGCATCACGCCGTTGTCCCTCACGCTGATGATCACGTTGTAGCTACGCACGTCCTTCTCAGTGAGAGGGGAGAGCAGCGTGATGAGCCCCGTGTCCTCGTTGATCCAGAACAGGGCGGAGGACGACGAGGTGTTGGGGCTGACGATGGAGAACGAAAGACGCCCGTTCTCGCCCGAGTCCGGGTCGTGGGCGCTGACCTTGACCACCTCGTGTCCCGGAGAGATGTCCAGGTTCAAGGTAACGCTCAGGTTGTCCGGGCTAGGGAACTCGATGACCGGGGAGTTGTCGTTCTCGTCCAGCACGTCGATGTCCACGCGGATGGAGGTGTTGCGGGGCGGCCTGCCCAGGTCTACGGCCGTAACCATGAAGCTGTACCGTTTGGCCGTCTCGTAGTCCAGGGATCCGGTCAGCACGATGGATCCGTCCTGCTGGTTCACAGTGAACGGCGTGTTGGGTTGGGAGGGGGAGGGCACCATCAGGTATTTGACCGTTCCCCCCGCCCCCAAGTCCTTGTCAGAGGCGTGCACCACCCCCACGATCCGATGCACCGCCATCTTCTCGGACACGGAGAATTTGTAAGAGGCGTTGTCGAACCGCGGCCACTCGTCGTTGACGTCCTCAATGATGACCAGCACCGTGGCGGATGCCGTGGTCGAGGAGGGACCGATATCGGCGGCGTATACTTCGAAGGTGTAGGACGAGGTTGTCTCCCTATCCAGGCTATTGACAGCCGTGCGAATGTAACCTGTGACCTCGTCTATGACAAACTCGGTGACCGTACCGTCCAGAGAGTATCTCAGCTCCCCGTTGACACCCGGGTCTCTGTCCGTAGCCGATACGGCGCCGATCTTCCGCCCAGCCTCCTGATTCTCCTTGACAGACATGCGGTACACATCCGTGCTGAATACGGGCAGGTTGTCGTTGGCGTCGTCCACGGTGATAGACAGGGTGGCGGTACTGGTCATGGGCGGGTCGCCCTGGTCCGAACACCGAATGGTGACGGTGTGCGTCCCCTGCCTCTCCCTGTCCAGACTCCGAGACACGGCGATCGTGTACACGCCAGGGGTTTTGTAAGGCTGCATGTCAAAGTACGCACTCTCCACCTCGCAGCCAACCTGGTCGGACTCAGAGTCGCTGTCCTTGACGTCCACGAAAGCAACTTTGGTCCCAACTGTAGCTGCCTCGGACACCACAGCGCTGCCGTCCCGGGACTTCCACGGGCTCAGGTGGATGGAAGGCGGGTCGTTCACAGTGTCCTCTACCTCAATCACAACCTCCGCCTCCGAAGACTTTGACGGGGAGCCGTGGTCGAAGGCGGTGACCTTGAACCTCAGCACGTTGCCGCCTTCTTGGTCCAGACTTTTGGTGAGGGTGATCTCCCCTGTGTCCTCCTGCACGGCGAACAGGTCTCGGATCCTGGGCGTGACGTCAGTGGACAGCTCGTATCCGATGCGGGCGTTGTCTCCGGAGTCCTTGTCTTCAGCGCTGACTCGTGCAATGGGCGTGGCTAGAGGGTGGACCTCGGTCACCTCCCAGCGGTAGGAGGAGCTAGAGAACACGGGGGCGTTGTCGTTATCGTCCAGCACGGACACCTGTATGCTAAGCTCCGCCTCGTTAGCAGGGCTTCCACCATCAAAAGCCACCATGGTCAGCACGTGATCTGCCTTCAACTCGCGGTCAAGCGCTTGGCGTAGGCGCAGATGTACCTCTGGCTCTGAGTTACCCGATGTCTGCACCAGGTCAAACGTGGTCTGAGTGGCGGGCAGTAGCCTGTATCCTTTGACTCGGTACGCGGGTCTGGCGTCGGCGTCGAAAGCCACGGGCAGGAGGAAGGTGGAGTTGACGGGCACCCGTTCTGAGATGGACATGGGGAACACGTCCTGCTTGAACACGGGGCTCTGATCGTTGGCGTCCTGCACCGTCACGTTCACGGAGAACCGGGTAAAGAAATCCGGGGCGGAGGATGCGGCCACCAGCGTGGATAGCACGCACTGGGACACGGACCCGCACAGAGACTCCCGGTCCAGGCGGGCGGCCGTGCGGAACTCGCCCGTCGACGTCTCCAAGGCGAACAGATCGGGTTCGTAGTTGACCTTGCTGATGATGGAGAACTCCAAATCGGGTCTGAGTCCGATACCGGCTTCCTGTGCGATGTTGCCCAGCCGTACGGGCGGGTTTTGCTCTTCCTGTACTTTAAAGTTGATGCTCTGGGCATGGACCCGGGACGACATGCTGCAGCACAGAGCCAGGACCAGCACAGCCAAAATCAGCCGCTGCATGGCCGGGATGGTACACGCCATTGTAGCAGCAAATCCTACGGTGTGTCTAGGCAGTAGGATACTGACGGTGAGGGGCTCAGGGTATTGTCTGTTTTCCTTCAATCTGTGTAGAATATAGAGAAAGAGTAAAGGTTTATAACATTCAGTCAACTGTTACCATTCACTTCAGAACACTAAAAACAAGTGGAGATAATTCTGCTGCTGATTGCAAAAATAACCTGAATTTGATCCGTAACGTCCATGTCATAAACGTTGAGGTGCGTTCGTAAATCATTCATTTCTACCCAAATAAAATTACCTTACTATGAACATAGACTCTGTACTGTATTTCTTCATTTCACTGTTTGTTCTTGACCATATAAGACTGGACTGGAAATGACTGCATATACACATAGACACCAGTCGCCAACACAAAAGTATGCCCCAAACTTCCCCTCCCGCTTCCTTTACGACTTCTATGACATGAGGATAGCAGACTCTGCCCCATGGTCAGTTGTCATGCTCGCACGGGCAATCATCGACGGGCGGTCCAACACTCCACAACGATCCAATCTCTAATGATGGCGGCGGTCGCCGTGACGTTGTGTGACGTCAGTGTCAAACGTCCACAAGACGTCTTTGTGCCTTTACAGTCGTACGGTTACAGGACTGGGTGGAACCTTATGGCTGGGGGGGGGGGGGGGTGTTGAGATCATAGGGTCTGAAAACGTATGTGTGAAAGAGCGGGAGG
>JAUEKZ010258019.1:0-19467 GCA_031471865.1 Melibe leonina
TCACTGAAATCTTATTTATCTGGTATAAGAACACGTACATTTTCAAGATTTTGCATATTTCAGTTGGGTTAGAATCAGAACTTGCTGTGAAAGGGTTAATAGGGATGAAAAAGACATACACAAAAAAACATCATCACTGTTTCGGTCTAAGGCCTTCTTCAGGACAGAGACAACAAAGGAATCAGGGCAGGTCAGAAAAAAAACCAAGTAAATTCCATACACCGAAAGGTACTAACTAGGTGGTAAATGATAAAGAAAGAAAGAAAGAAAGAAAGCTTTCAATAAATTTTTCACACAAACATGAGAGAAAAATGCAAAAATCTCATTTTCAAATTTTAGTTTGAGGACATTCCGACTTTAATCCCTCAACAAAGGCAAAGAAGGGAGAAAATCAAAGTAAATTGAAAAGAGGCCACAGGTGGAGGAACAGACCAAATACCTGCCACACCACTTTTCGCCGATCCACTTTTAAGCCATCTGCTACCTTACACTTCACAAGCAAAATATGGGAAAGGTAACTGATAAAAAAAAATAATATACTTCTTACTTTCGCTTCCTACTTTTTGTTAATACTTGTAAAATGCAGAAAAGGTAACTTACTTTAAAATTCCAGTAAGAGTCTTCTCCCTTTCTGCACTTTGGCCTGTGTAGTTGAGCAATCGTGTTCCAGCCAGAAAATTGAGGTTGACTTTCCCCTTTTTTCCCTTCTCTACCCCCAGCAATTTGATAGCCTGCAGACAACAAAAACTGTACTAAATAAATGTCAAGTTTCATCAACAGTTGTTGGGAAGAATCTGAAAAATTAAATGGCAGGATAGAATAAGAAATGAGGAGTTGTGGACAGGACATAAGAATATAGAAATAGAAATAGGACACAGTAAAAGACGAAACAAAGGGAGTCATTAATAGGCCAGTATGGTAGGACAAAGACAAAACAAGCAATGTTTCGACCAAAGGTCTTTATCAAGACAAACGAGACGAAATAAAAATAACAAAATAACAAAATAAACAAACAAAACTTAGCTTCGTATCTTGGTACTAGGCTTCGTCTCTTATTGATGAAGAGGTGAAAATTGAAAAGGAACGGAAATGAGATAATGGAAGTGACGCGATACAGTTGAACGTGTTAGTGCGGACCAGTGCGGAGATTAGTGTTGTTTTATTCCATGTGCAAACAAGAGCTCAGAAGGTTGGAGGTCACTCTCTTAGAAAGCCTAGCGGAAACATCACAAGGCAATCACTGGGATAGAGATAAACGGAAGGAGCTTGTCTGTAGCCTATACTCTCCATGGGTGAAACGTGATGATGATGATGATGAATCATGCAGATGTACTGTATATATAATTGATACAGAGAAACCAACAATATGGGAATATCTGAAAAACCTGGTCAACTCTTCCAGCTTAGAGTCTTTGAATTTCAGTCTCCATTAGGATGAATACTGCCAAATTCATATACATACAGATTGAGGTACACCCAAGATGTGCAGTAATTCACCATGCGATTTTAACTATGTAATATAGTAAAGACACTTTCTTACCAGTTATGTTAAGGTACATGTGTAAATAATATAAAGAAAGGTTATATTACCTGTATATGTGAAAAGTTGGATACATGTGTAAATAATATAAAGAAAGGTTATATTACCTGTATATGTGACAAGTTGGATACATGTGTAAATAATATAAAGAAAGGTTATTACCTGTATATGTGACAAGTTGGATACATGTGTTCCGCAGCACAGAGTGCTATCAATGCCGTCAATGACCAACACCCTCACAGGGCCTACATGGTCGTCTGGTAGTCCCCGTGCTCGGAACTTTAAAAAACACACAATCGCAGAGGGACAGACAAAGGGGGGGGGGGGGGGGTGTTTGGGACGACACAAAGAAAAGAATAGCCCAGAGTCTTTGAATTTCAGTCTCCATTGGGATAAATACTGCCAAATTCATATACATATAGACATAGGTACATCAAAGACCTACGTATTGATGTGGGGAAACAGGAAGTAAAAAAAAAAATGGTTTGGATTCTTTTGTGCTGTGACAGCATCTCTAAATCTAGGACAAGTGTACCCCACACTGACTGACTGACTGACTTATCCTTTTGGTGCTTGATCAGCACATAAGGCTGACATGGTGGAACGCCATCTTTCTCGGTTGGTGGATGCCATTTTTGTCATATGACCCCACGACCATCCACTAGCTTTCATTCCTCTCTCTATACTCCTCCTCCAGGTCTGCAGCGGGAAGCCCCTTCTTTTCATTCTTTGGGGGCTCTGTTGTTGAACTCTTTTAAAAGTAGTTATTAGCATAATGGTCAGTCGATGAGTTGTTAACATCTGACTGTATAAAATTTGCTCTTTTTTGACAAACTGCTAACTTAACCTAGAGGCAAATTTTGAGTAAACCATATTTACAGTGAGTAATAGAACTACTAGCAAACAAACTGGAATAATTCATGAGAAGCAGTAATTATGAATATTTGAAGGAAATTATTTAATTGCTTTTCTATTGTAACTTGGATACGTTCCCAGCTCAAATATCGCTTGCCATTCTGAATGTTTCATTGCATTACCTTTAGTTGTTATAAAACTGTGATCTTTCAAATTTAGATAAGTCATTTCTCACAATTCTTCATGGAGATACTTTTTAAACCATTTTTGCTGCATATTGATCATGAGAGTTTATCTGGTCAAAATCAAACATTGGAAGTAAAAGAGCAATACAACATAACATGCGTGTATGAGTGTGTGTGTGCGCGTGTGGGTGTGTGCATGTGTGTGTGTATGTGTGTGTGCTTTGTAATTTTTACTGTTAAGCAACCCTGAGCACTCCTTAAGTGTAAGACAAGCTCTCATATGAATGCATTATTTTGTTTATTATTCACACTGACAGTAATACTCGACCCAACCCAGTTAGTCAGCTAATTTGAAGAAGAAGAAGATTATTTTTCCTCACTTGAGAAAGCTCTGGATCGTCTTTATCCTTGTAATAAATTGGTGTGACAGAAACAGCATCACGAACACATTGGTTGACACGTTTCTCCACTTCCTCCATCTCAGTCACACTCATGGTGGGTGTGTCCAACTCGATTGTTGTTACATCTGTGCCAATGTTCCTGGTAGAATTCAAACAAAACAATAATCGGATCATAATGACAGTAAGGTGGGAAGCAAGCACTAGAAATCACAAGAAGTGAGTCAAACTTGAGATAATATGCAGTGCAGAAACGAGACAAAGCCAAAGAAAGCAGAAAAATAGAAAATTGAAAGGGTGGGGTTCGAACCCAGGACCCAGCTATGGCACCCATCGGCAGCACGAGACAGCGAGCTACCCACTTGAGCTATCCGCTCCATTTTTCTGCTTTCTTTGGCTTTGTCTCGTTTCTGCACTGCATATTATCTCAAGTTTGACTCATTTCTAACAATAATCGGAGTATGGCAGTAACAGTCATATTGTGATATCTGCCGTGATGATGAAAATTAACGCATCTCCAAAGAATATTGAGGGTTTTGTGCTGTAACCGTGTATGTGGTTTTAGATCAAATGTTCGGGAGAAAGAAAAACCTGATTTTGAAAAGTACCAGCTTTAAAAATGTGTTTTTAATCTATTAACTTGTCCATCTTTATGACTAACTGTGCAACCATGCATTGCAATTAGGTAAAATGTTCAGGAGAAAGAAAAACCTGATTTTGAAAAGTACAACCTTTAAAAACTTTGTTTTTAATTGATTAACTCGTCCATCTAGAAATATGACTAACTAACAGTGCAACCATGCATTGCAATTAAAAAACATTAACTTCCATCCCTGTGCAAATATAACAAAGCAAACGCTCCGGGCTGTGTCACTTCTTATGAGAACAAATCACAGCTCAATGTATTTCTCTGTCCCAGCAAGTGTAAAGAATATGTGTTACAGGGTCAATACTTTACCCTTTTTGTTATAATTTGTTTGTTGGACAAAGACACTGCTGTGTGAAGGGCAAGGTACCCATTTTACTGCTAGGCCAACAGGAGTGTTTTCTGGTCCAGGAAAAAAATTCCCCCCCTAAAGGGGATTGAACCCAGGACCTTCAGCACAACAGTCTGATACTTTACCAACTGAGCTATTGCACCCCCCGGACACCTCATTATTATACGTACCATGACGTTGTTTTGTAGCCGAAAGTGCTGTCTGTTACTGCAGTGATAAGGTGTTGTGCTAAAAAAAAATGAGCAAAAGAGATAAAATCATTTTAAAAATAATTAGTTTGTCAACATTTACATTTTGCAAATCATTAATATTAATAATCTTATGCAAGTTCACTTTTTGTAAACATACTTTAGTAATTACCATCTCATATCAGATCAATAATTTAATGAATGTAAGAAGAAAAGAGAACTGCAGCAGTCAAACACACAAAACCGCTTCTAGTTGGGACAGAAAGATTGGGCAGAGAGACCTGTGAAACCAGAGATGAGTGTAAAGGAGATCCATAAGGACAAGGAACATGTGTTACACTGCAATTAACTTTATTGCCGTTAACCCTCTCACAGCGAGCTCTGATTCTGAACCAATGGAAATATGCAAAATCTTGAAAATATACGTGTTCTTATACCAGATAAATCAGATTTCAGTGAACTGGCATATGCCAAATGTCATTTCATTGAAATCTGATTTATCTGGTATAAGAACAGGCAAATCTTGAAGATTTTGGTGTCATTAGCATTGAAAGGGTTAAGAGACAATCAAGCTATCCAATGCATTACACGTATATAATAGCACTCCTAATGACAGTCATCTTCAGTCTTTGATTTCTAGAACTACCAGATTGCCAGGACAAATAACTTACTACTATGACTTCCGTCAACACATCAATATGATTGAGACCCATTACTTAAAATGTACTGTAAATTCATTTTACTTTGTTGCCAGGCCGTCACAGCCCTATACACGGCCTGTGTAATATGATTAAACTGACCACACAATTCAATATACTAACCTGTATGAACCTGCATATGTTCAAATCTTCTAGTCCAGTCGACTTGCAAGGCCACCTCTGTACCTTCTGGTATATCTGTCTCAACAAAGTGCACAGCATCTGCTCCAACACGAGAGATCTTTAAGACTGGCACATCATTTATCTGGACATTGATTTTATCAGCAGAAAAATGTTTATGCACCTCTTTAGCACCTGTGAAAAAAGACTCTAACATACACGTCACAAGGAATAATCCAAAAATAACATTTGCACAATTTTTTTCCAAATTTATAGGGTTTAATCCGAACATTCATAACATGCATACTGTAATTGATTCTCGTTACACTGCCAGCTTGAAATTTTGTGTGCCAGATCAAACAACCCTCAAATACTCGCTAAACACTTTGTTCCCTTTGCCAGCAGGTCACCTTATATATAGCTATGAATTGAATACACTCTCTATAAGCCCTACAAACAGTGAGTTTGTTCACCTTTCTAAATGTATCATCCTATTCCACTATACCGCCAGCTATATTCTTTCCCCAGACTTGGCAGTATAACAAGGTTTAAGTGTATGTTACGTCTTTTATTTCACCAAAAATGGATATCATCATCCTATACTAAATGAACGTTGTAATCTGAGTCAAATTACGAACAGTTTGCTCGTACAAACAGAGTGAAAAACAAAATTGATGCTTTTGGCTACAAATCAAAAATTAAAAATCAGTAGCTGTCAGTTACCTTCTATTCACTACAAACTGCACTTGTACAAATTCTAATTGCAGGGCAAGGTGTATAGGCTTTGTTAAATGTTTGGAATCGTTAGATAGTTACTGATTCCAAAATCTACATTATTATTCCAAAGTGAAAGACTGACAGAAATGCTTGGCCATGTCAATCTAGTCAGAAAAAAGAAAGTCCATACTCACAGTTCCTCTGTCATCAGGCTAGATTCATAGAAAAAAATAAGAAAAAAATTATATTGATCAGTGGACTTATATTAGCATTTTGTGCAGAAAACAATTATTACAGAACTTATAAACAACATGAGAGTTCTTTCTTATAATTATTTCAAACCATTAACAGTATTAAAAAAAATAACATCAAGCTAGAGAATTGAAACAAATTGAATCCTTTAACAATATCTATTATGTTATTACACAAAAAAGACACAAAAAGCAATTAATGAATTGTTGAAAAGCAACATTCTGATGCCTCCATTATCATTATTAAAAATTGCATTCTCACACAAGATGTGTAGGGAGCAATAAATATAGTACCTGTCCTCCTCCTTCAGGAAATAAAATAGTTTCTTCAAGGCAAATATCAAATCCGCTGATTTTCTCTTTCTTTCCTTCTCGAATCAAAGAAGCTGTCGAAGGCTTAGAGGATATCACTTTGGTGTTGTACTGTGTAAAAGTGAAAAGCAAAATCAGTGGTGAGTGTAATGATTGACTTAAGCGATCATTAGTTTCATCATCTTTAAAAAATAAAAATAGAGTTGTGTCAGTGATATCTACATAATTAGGAACCAAGTCATGAAAAAAAGACTGACATAAAAAAAATAAAAAATTATTAATATGAAAATATATAAACTTAAACTACAGGGTGGGTTTTAAAAAAAAATGTTACTTGAGGTAAAAATAATTAACATTGTTAAAAAAACTATAATAGGGTATAAGGCCGCTTTCTTGCAGTATCCATCAAAAGTTTTATGGGATGTGTGTTTCAAATCGTGTTATTGAAATTATGTAGTAACCCTTGGCAATTGCAGTGCAAAATATTTGTCAAAGATGTTAAAAAAAGAAAAGTTGGCTACCAGCCAAGTGACCCTAAGAATGCAAGGAGATTGCTTTGCAAGGTTTTAACTCTATGATAATAAAACAAAAGGATTCATCTTGCCTTTCATTTCTTGCTTAATAAATCTGTTTGATCTTTTTCTATAACAATGTGGAAATGACATCTACAGAGCAACACAGAGCAACAGGTTGTTGCTCTGTCAAACAAAGTTTGAGTTCTATGAAAGTCAGTTATTCAAAAATTTGGGCACTCTTCGGGTATAGTGGTCCCTACTCGATCATCAGTGCTCGACAAAAATTCAAGCAAGATTTCGAGCAAGAAGAGACTCTACAGACTTATTTAGTAGAGTGGATAGAACTTTTTCCAGTCAGACATCAGCAGAGCGTTCAAGTTTTCATGGTACAGACTAGTCATGTATTCGCAGGTCATGAGGCGCTGTGGAGCTCACCCGCTGCCACTTCTATGTTAACCTTGGTGGTGACCTAACAAATCAAACAAGCTAATGGCAAGGCTGGTCGAGCTGGGGTTCAAAACCCCCTGGGTCGTGCGGGGCAGTGGAGCTCGCCGACGCTTCTCACTCTCACATGCACTCGTAGGTCACATTAGCCGGACGGAAATACAAATAATTAAAGAAAAAGGATGCCGGTTTAAAAATTGAGCTAGCAGGAAGCTATTAAGGCCTAGCATGACTGTTTGAGGTGGATTGAAGCTCCCTCGTGCATTCACAAGTCATACGAGTGGTACAGAAATACAAATAATAAAAGAAAAAGGATACCAATTAGCAAAATGAGCTACCAGAGGCCCTCATTACTACTTAAATAAGTTTTTTTTTCCAGCTTTGACATTTTTTGATTACCAACTTCACTACACACAGTAAAATAAGAAAGATGGCCAGCCACCAAACAGTTCTGATCTTAGCCCTTAACGTGCGAGTAAAGCATCCTCATTGGAAAGGTAAATTATAAAAAGTGTGATCCCATCAAAATCCGTGGAATTTTACGATTTTTATCAATTTTTAAGTCGAAACACCCATTTTTTGCTGTTCAACATGGCTTCTGCTGATAAGGCTGATCGCTCTAAATAGGATAATTTTAGATAGAGTATATTGAAATCTAATATTGATTATTTTGTTGTAATTGACCGATTCTAATTGATAGAATTGTTGTCTAGCTTGAGTTTAGACATGACATTCGTAACTGGGGTTGCGATAACAGTTGAACTATGCCTGGTCTAGATAGGTCTAGAAATTGGCAAAATTTTGACTACTGATGTGAATATTTTACCTATAGTCTAGATGATTTTCAAGAATAGATCTATAGCTTGTCTCATGTATAATGACAGTAAGGTGGGGAGCAAGCACTGAGAATCACAAGAAATGAGAAAACTTGAGATAGTTTGCAGTGAGTTTCTGCACTGCATACACTATCTCAAGTTTGTCTCATTTCTTGTCTAATGTATATAGGTGTAATTTTGACATTAAGAGTGAATAGCTGGATGATATCTCTAGCATCCTGAGAGTTTCACTCCGGTACTTTGAGTGGTTGTTGAGTTATGAATATTTTTCTACGACCGGTTGCTCAAATATCTCTCTCCCAAAACGCATAGCATTGGGAATGACGACAGTACCCAAAATGGGTTAGGTACCTAAGAGTAGAGCTATATATAGAAGTGGAAAAAGGCTTCTCTTTAGTGACTCAAGCTCAGATCAGAGGAACGCTGCCACTTCTGAATCCCCATGAGAAAATTTTCTCCAGTACCTCTCTCAAATAACTTTCTTTTTGGCACAGAAAACTCATTATGAAAATTTGTGCCGGACACTGACACTAAAGGTTTGTGGTGCAGCACAGGAAAAGCGATATCGAAAGTGGGTAGACTAGAGTATGTTTGTTGATGTGATGGGTGATTGCGACTTAATTTCCGGTGTAAAGTCTAGATCGTCGAACATAAATTGAGATTTATAATAATAGTGATAGGCCTACTATGTGACCATAGGGTCAAATCTACCTCGATCTAATATTGGTAGACCCTTGTCCTCTTCATTGCTACTTTCCTACAACACTATAAGGTTAGGATGGAACAGCTTGCTTACAACCGCAAAGCTTATGAACAAAATTCAAGTCTTTAAAAATACGCTTTATTATATAACTTTAAGAAAGACCCTAGCCCTAAGTGATCTGAATTAATGTCTCGGATCACAATGGAAAGACCCTATAAGCCATTGAATTAAATTAAAAACGAAAAAAAAACGCTTTAAGGGATTAAGAAGTATGTAGTCCACGTTGAAATGCAGACTGGCAGTAGGGTCTTAGATAGTACACGACCAAGCCGAGTAAGTCAGTTAGTTGGAAGAAGAAGAAGATTGTCTATTTTATTAACTCTCCTTCGGACCCTTCCTTATCATCGTTGCTGTTTTTCCGTGTTCTCTTGCATCGTTTCCTTACAATCACTTCTTTGTGTTTGTCCTGGTTGCTTTTCTCCAATATTATCTGCTTATAAATGTAATAAATATCAGATGACGATAACTAAGAAAAGAGGGCACAAAGAGTGTGTGATAAAGATGTTTCGCTGATGGTAATGGGGATGATAATTATCATTTTTTTCGGTTACAACATGTGTGGTTCGTTTCTCAATATTTGTGATGTAACTCTAGTAGATAAATAGACAACATGTGTGAATATTTTGATAAGCATTGATGTGTTGTAAGCAAATCAACAATTGCTACTTATTATAGGATGATAAAGATTTGTTATTATTATCATTATTTTCATCGTTTCAAATTATGGACGTCAAATACATAGGTTCATATTCCGATTTCATTTGGAATTAAATAACAGATGTATCGCTCTAACAAAAATAACACTACCAAAGAAAGAAAAAACGAGAAAAGAAAACCAAGTGTACACATTTGGCTCTCAATTTCAAACAAAACTGGCTACCCTGGCCACTGGCACCAACAGTTCCGCACAAAATATTAAAAGTGCGTGCGCATCCTCATCTGGAGAAAGAAATGGCCAGTGACCAAAAGTAAGTAAAGATGCATCTGAAATTATGCATGGTTTTATTTTATTTGAGAAGTATCGCTTCAGAATGTTACAAAAGGAAGAGACTCACGTGGACGTTTTCTAGTTTTACAAGTTCAGCCTTTAGAACTCTTGCAAATTGCGAAGGGTTTTCCGACTAAGTTGGCTCAAATGCAATGCAAAATGGCGGGCTTCTCTTTAATACAAAAGATAGTAAGCTCGACCGTTCTAATCAACTCTCGGCACATATACGTCCAAATCGTCTCTTTCTTCATATTTATGTGTGTTGGGAAATCGATCCACGTTCTTTATTGCAGTTTAGAACATATATTTGCTTGACAACAATTGTTTACCTTCTCGATCATTTTCAAGTCCCGGTAAGCCTCTTTCTATTCTAGATCTTACAGAGCTGGGTGGTTTTGAGCCAAGGGGCAAACCATTTAGCAGTTGGTATGGCATGTTACAGAAAGTAGTTGCCTATCAACGGTTTACTGTCTTTAATACTTTAACCTGGACATCTTAGACTATATAATGTCTGGCGCATGCTACTCGAGTCTAGACCCTAGGCTTCTGCAGTCTTGGTAACTTGATTAGAGAACAAAAATGCTGGCTTGCAATCACCAGTATTTTATCAGTTGTTCAATATGATTGCCTACATACATCATATCTAGATCAAGGGAGTTGGCACTTCCTGGGCACTTGTTTCACATTGGCTTCCTTCCTGACCGTCCGTGAAGATGTGACCTTTACTAGGTCTAGTCTATCTATAGCGTCTTCCATCTTGAAATCGGAGTGGTTATATGCATCTGAGGTGCAAATACGATTTTCTCTTATTTACCCCCGGTTTTCTTGAAATCAAACACTAGAGAGTTATAATAAAAAGGTGTGCTACCGGCCACACTGCGTTTTATAGTCTAATATTAATGAATGGTCAACTTTCACACGTCTCATGTGGTCCTGTGGTAACATAGGTCTAGTCGCCTTGAAACTGTGATGACAGGGGTTTCGAATCACACTAGATTCAACAAACTTTTTTTTTTTACACACTTGCTAATTCATTCATAAAATGTTGACTTGAGGCAAAAATCGTATTCCGATTATTATTTTTAAAGCTCCATACCAGATAAAAAAGATAATCTCAATACCAACACTTTGAGACACAGTTTATAAGCGACAGTCTAGATGTCTGTCAATGTCTAGCTTGCTAATATCTCATGATAACGCTATGTTCGTGAAACTGAGAACTCATATAATTGCATTCTGAATTTCACTTACAAGGTTGATTTTATCGGCAAGAAAATTATTTGTAGGAAGATTAAATCGTAGGCGGTTGAGCGGCCAGCACTCGTTATTATAACCGGGTGCAAATAACACTTTTGTGTACTTCACCAGGAGTGTAAATAACGACTGCCTAGTGAAATAGCCACCAGTTAGAATTTGATATGTCGTACAATACTAGGATAGGTCGTTTCGATGATCCCAGCTGTCTCCGTGAAAGAATCGTTTCTACCCAGTTGCCATTGTTGGGAGAACATTTCATGTCACTGAGTTTAGAAGTTATTGAGCCATTAGATGTATATCAAGTAAAGAATAACCTGAATTTATAAAGATATCAAATGGCCTTGGCTGCTTGTTTGAGAATTGTTTTCTGTTTGTACGAGTGTCGTGGGATGATGTATAAGAACATTTTCAATTCATATGCCAGGGACCTGTTCCAGGTTTTCCGGAATTCAATTTTTTTAGTAACTTACAAGGCGATTATGGTTTCCTTTAATAATTTTTATGCATACCTCGATTACTACATATGTTAGTGTGTCAAATATTTAGTCAATTGGCCTTAGACAACTCTGTAACATTCTTGTCATTCATTTAAAATGATTTTTTTAGTTGAATCAATTATTATAACACTTTTTTTTTCAGATTCAAGATGTCTCGAGACGGTATGTTGGCATGTATAAAGTTTTTGGCTCAATTTTACCTATTATCCTATGTACATGACTGACACACAAAAATGATTGTTATTCACTGACAGGTTATAAGTGGGCCTATATAAGAAAAAATTTTGTTCTCAGACAGCTGAACTGCCCTGCTCTTATAAAGTGTCATTAATGGATGAGTAATAGAGTATAAATTTTCTTTTTTTTCTTTTGCTGTCATATGCAGCCTTCAAGTTAAAAATCATACACCTACATTTTTCCCTCCATATTTTGAACTTCACTTGTTAAATGGTAGCTAAGCTGTCACACGTCACTGACAAATTTTTTTTACTCTGGATTCTAATGAACAACTATGTGAAGTCATCAATCACATATCTGTACAAGCAATGGGGCCAGGGAAACACTCTAATATCAGACTTGTAAATAGTCTGTTAATAGACATTAAACCGTCAATTTACTCACTCATTGTTATGATAGATGCGGCCTAGATATTTATTATACTGTTAGAGATTTGATTTTCAAAAACTGGCCAACCATTAATTTGATCTTGAAACATGGTGTCAATCCAGACTAGAAGGAAGAAAACATAACAGGCTACTAGACCATGGTTGTCTATGCTGTCTAACACAGAGTACCCTATCTTCTTATGTGATTCCTACACAGTGATGTGGGTTGTCAGTATGGTTTTAAATATAATTTGAAATTAAAAATGAGCAATGAATTACATTTTATACCCATTGACTAAGCAATATAAACAGCAATTGATTGATATTTTCTTATTATCATCTGTTTAGACCTATGTATATGTTTAGATCCCGTGATATTGTTAGCATAGGAAGTCAAGTGTCGTCTTGAAAAAAATTCAGGCAATTTTCTGAAGGGTCATTTACAGGTCTGTAATATATTGGGTTTCCCTCACATTAAAATTTTGCTTATAATAATCATTAATTATAACTTGTCCATACTGATGGTTTGAATATTTTCTTCTATAGAAAAATCAAAGGAAAATCCAGATGTCCCTGCTACTGAGGAAGCTGAAGAGGAGGAAGAAGAATTCACAGTGGAGAAAGTTGTTGATTCCAGGATGCGAAATGGAAAGAAAGAGTACTTGTTGAAATGGAAAGGTTATGCAGAGTAAGTAACTCTGGACTGTTAATTGCTAAAGTTTCATGTTTTTATGCAGCACAATAAATCTGAACTAGCTGGTTTCTACTATACTTTTGATGAAACTAAAACAGACCTGCCACTTATACCGAATAAATGGGTATTATACCGATTTTTCTTCTTTGAGTACCCAAAGTAGTCGAGTATCAGATACTTAGGGGAGCGGATAGCTCAAATGGTTAGCTCACTGTGTCATGCTGCCTGCCAGGCGATAGGTGCATAGTTGGGTCCCGGGTTCGATCCCCACTCTGGTCAATTTTCTCTTTTTCCATTTTTCTGCTTTCTTTGGCTTTTTCTCGTTTCTGCACTGCATATTATCTCAAGTTTGACTCATTTTTAATAATTTGTAGGTTCCATTCACTCGAGTATTTACAATGAAATCAAATGCAACAATTTAAGTCCCGAGAGCAAGTACGCTAGATATTAATATTCTTGAGAGAGATTCGGCTATCGCTATCGTGTCCGTCGTTTATTTACGTGCTGTATTATTTACCTGTCAAAACATCGACTTTTTAGAACTTTTAGCATTTGACAGGTTAATGAAATGACGGAAGAGCATTATGATTAAACTCAAATATTTTGATTTCATGCCTCTTTTCGGAGGCTCGTGGTCTTAGTCTTAGCTCTTGCGAGTAACGCATGACTGAAGTGTGACAATGGGTGTCTATTGTCTTTCCTCTAGCATCTAGAGTATAGATAGTATTTCACCGCAATAACAAAAAGATGAAAATCAAAACTTATAATGCGTGTTTGGGTCTTTTTTTCCCCCTCATGAAAACAATTGACACACAGTGTGGCATAAAGCTCGGATATTGTCTAGACTGGCACTTCTTTGCACTGACGTTTATGCAGGTGCGCTGCTATTTAGCAACAAGCTAAAGTTACAGCGCATTTTGGCTTGCCCGCGCGACTTATACAGATTTTTTCCTCAAAATACCGATTTGTTGGGTCAATAATACAGATTTTTGTATAAGGCATTGTGGCAGGTCTGCTAAAATGGTCTGTTTTTTTCTCTCATCTCAATTATCAAAAACTGTGGCAAATGATAAAAGTCTATATATGCACAGCCAATCTTGTGTGGGGAACCAGGGCTGATCATGTCTCTTTCCAGTCTTTCTGGTTTGGTAGAAACAACAATAGAAAAAATAACCCCCAAAAAATTGAAATTAAATCAATGTTTGTTGTACAGAGTCGCCCATAAGCTTTTTATCACTTGAGCTAGAGGCTTCATCTGTTGGATAAATAGCTCTTTTGTCATGTTAGATTTACATTCCTCGATTGTAGTATTAAATCTCCTGTTTTTGAAAGCGGCTCTTTTCGGTTGAGGGTGGAAAATGGTGTTTGTTTTTCTCTTGTGCGCTCATTATCCCCTTTTCTATTGTTCTTTTGCTCCTGGGCAAGAAAGTGCATTTTTGCGCATCGAAGCGCTTGCAGTGGGTCTGCACTGGGAAATTCTGTTTTATTTATTATCATTAGTTATATTTTAAACCAATTTTTGTTGTATCAGGAGAGTAATGTTGAACATTGATTTCGTGCATTAATTTTGTGTCAAGAGCATCCACAATTATCGTCTCTTCTTTTCTTTTTTGTTGCTTAGAGAGATGGGAGGGGTGGAGAGGGAGGGAAAAAGACGCCTGAAGCAGTAAGTCTAGGGCAATTTTATTTCTTTAATAAACAGTAATCATTTCGAATTAAACGTCCATCTAGGATTGAACGAAACAAAGTATTATCCAGCAACCCGATTATGCCCATACCACCGCTCAATTCATGGAATGGGTATACATGTTATCTTTCTGCCTTCTGCATGCATTGACAAGGACAATCCACGAATTCAGGACATATCTCTTTGGATAATAATTTCTGTTAATATTTTGTAACGAAAGTGAAACTAGCAAAGCGGGTCGGGTAGTCTAGTTTTTAATATTTTCCTTGTTATGGGTCGATTTTCACAAGTTTTATTCCTACATAAAAATTCTACTAGGCTGGGTGCTTGAAATTGTGCCTAAATTGAAATTTTGGATTGATATTGCCAATGTATATTGACTTGTCCTATGGTACTGTCTTTATTCAATGTAGCTATGAAAACACATGGGAACCTGAAGAGAACCTGGACTGTCCTGACTTGATCTCTGGATATGAAGAAAAGAGAAAAAAGAAAGACTCAGAAAAAGGAGCTAAAAGGAAATCCTCCAATGGTGCTAAAGATGACACTAAAAAGAAAAAGAAAGAGGTATGTATAAACTGACCGCATTTAAAAATAGTTAGCAGTAGGAAACAGACTATTGTGTTAGCTAAATTTTTGTGTAACGTTTCATACTTTACTTAGGTGAAATAATTGATAACAACTTCATTTTAACCCTTTCAATGCTTAGGACACTAAAATCTTTAAGATTTGTCTGTTCTTATACTGGATAAATCAGATTTCAGTGAGCTAACTTATGCCAAAAGCCTGAAATTCCTTTATCTTGTACATACATTTTCAAGATTTTGTATGTTTCATTTGGGTTCAAAACAGACCTTGCTGTGAAAGGGTTAACAAAAGTGGGCTATAGTGTAAGATTTCGCTTCATGAAATTTGATTCTCTTCTACTCAGGATGGCGATAAACCAAGAGGTTTTGACAGAGGACTTGCTCCAGAAAGAATCATCGGTGCTACTGATAGCAGTGGAGAACTCATGTTCCTTATGAAATGGTAAGATTTTTATTAACTCTAAGTCATTACACGCTTAGACCTCATTATGCCACCAAGTCTGAGGAAAATGCTGTGTTTAGTGATTATAATTTTCCGTCTGTACGTGGAAATCCACTTTAGAAGGTTGACATGGGAAAATTCTTATTTCTATGATCAAATGTATTTTCAAAGTTTCAATTGAAAGTTTAGACTAAGTTTGCGATGGATTTATCATTGCTGCCAACAATATGCAAAAAATGTGTATTCTTACGCATTTTCGTTCATCGTACGAATCTGCACTTTTTGCAGATGATCGTACAAATTATTGAATTTCTAGAACTTAACAGAAATGAGAAGTAGAAAAATTAATTTTTAAAACTTAACATCATGCACATGTTTTTAGTGTACTTAAACCCAGAAGGGTCACGGGCCGATTTAATAGGCTCCTAAGTTCGCTTTGTGTATGATCACGAGCCGTACCGTTCGGCCCAACTTTAACGGCTGGTTTCAATAGGTATAATGATTCGAATTACCATTTCATCGGTAACTGTTTACTGGAAATTAACCATCGTCACTTCCTGTTCAAAGTGAATCTAAGCTAAAATTGTTGTTGACAATGCTCGCTTCGAAGCAGTGCCAATCCTTGAGGCTTTGTCATTATGTTTTTTTTTGGTGTTTTTTGTGTTTTGAAAACAATTTTCAAATGCAAATTACACTTTTCAGTTCCACAACTGAAATATATTGCATTTTTAATTATATTGCGGGTAACTGCCGTGGTTTTATGACAACTTGAGAGCTGGTGAAATACATGGTTTTTTTTCCGCTAGTTTTAGCAGTTTTTACCACGTTGTACTAATGAAACTACCCGTATTTCAGGATTGTACGCACTTTAAAAAAATCTTACTCATTATGGCTTCCAATTGTACACGTTTTCATGGGCACCACTGTTTTATTGATTTTGAGACTGATTTGGATATGAGAGGGTCTAGATCTTGACCAGAAATGTGAGGAATAGTAAACTGGTTGGAGGAAATATATTTTTTAGGTTCTTTTTGTCTGAAAGTTCTTTGAACTTTCATTTCTTCCACCTCTTACATCTTTTCTCAGAGTTTCAGTGATATTATCAGAGGTTATTTTACTACAAGCTTTTAAAATGTATCGTCTTGATTTTTTTGTGAGTTGTGCCCCTTTTCCCAGGGTTAACACTCCAATAGTTAACTTTCTGATTTTCTTTCTTTCTGTTGCAATGTTTCCAATTAGCACTGTTTTTAAACTGTTGGCTTTCAGTGCCTGTCTCTTAACTAATTTAAATGTAACTGCCCTTGCACAGAATAACTTGACCATCTTTATGTTTACTTTTTCTCTTGTATCCAGGAAAGACAGCGACGAAGCTGACTTGGTTCCAGCTAGACAGGCCAATGTGAAATGTCCCCAGATTGTGATTGCCTTCTACGAGGAGCGGCTCACATGGCACACACATAATGACAATGACGACGATGAGAAGAGAGCAGATTGCTGATGCATTGCCTACTGCATTTGGGGGTTGGGTGGGTCAGGGGACTTCAGGGGGATGTATTGATTGCTGTTTTATACCAATTATGTTCCTGTGTTCTTTGAGCTGATAGAGTGGTTCTCGCTAACCTCAAAATATCTTGTTTACAAAAAAAAAAGGTCAATGTGATTTTGATTCAATCATCAAAAAATGTGCAGTGCGTTGTGATGAGATTTGTTCGGCATCCCAAGGTTGTATGAGTGCAGGGTCTCATTGGAAAGATCAGATACGCTGTGTCATTGGAAGACCTGCAAGCTATTAACCTCATCAGGTAATGCTAGTTACTTTGCTATTCAAAAGGCCATTGTCTCTTTAAAGATTCAACTCCTGACTTGTGGTATAGAGCGGTGCCAGGGAATCAAGGCTCAATTCCCACACACAACATTGATTTGTATAGTACCGACATGGTAAGATAGCAGATACAGTCAGTGTCTTGACATTCAGTCTATCATTTCTCAGGGTCTCTCCCCATTGATATTAGTAGACACTTGCCCATTCATGTTTTTATGGTGGAGCTTCCAATTCAAATCACCCTAGTATGTTAAGGCATCCCTAAACAGTGATTAAACAAATTCAATTTCAATCCCTAGTCGCAAACGATGCTGTACCTACTTGTCGCTGAATTTGTTAATTTGGAGTGAACAAGCATATTATAAGCTCATATTTGGGTTAGTACTTATAAGTATTCTTGCTCTGTTTTTTTGTTTGTTGGTCTCTTACTTTTATTGCCTCAACTGTTTTTTTTGTCGACAAATTTATTGGATTTAAAAAGTTGGGTTTTTTTATATTTGCCTTTGCAAAGGGAAATAGCAAGATGGTTTCCAGTGCTGCCAACCTTACGCAAAAAATGCGTAATCTTACGCATTTTTGTTCATCGTACGCATTTTGCAGAGGATCGTACGCATTGTTTTAATTTCTATAACCTACAAAAATGATAGAAGTAGAAAAAATTAATTAAGAAAAATAAACATCTTGCACTTGTTTTTAGTGTACTTTAATCCTAGAATGATCACGGGCCGATCTGATCTGCTTGTGAATGATCACGGGCACTGCCGTTCGCTCCAACTAAGGGCTGGTTTCAATATGTATAATAATTTGAATGACCGTTTCATCTGTAACTATCTACCGGAAATTAACTTTCGTCACTTTCAGTTTAAATTAAATCTAAGCTAAAATCGTTGTTGATAATGCTCGCCTTGAAACAGTGCCAATCCAGGAGGCTTTGTCAATATCTTTCGGTTTTTTGTGTATTGAAAACAATTTTCAAACACAAATTACATATTTTCAGTCCGATTACTGAATTATGTTGCAGGTAAATGCCATGATTTTATGACGATTTGTGAACTTGTTGAGTTCAAACTTAAAGCTGGTGAAATAAATGTTTTTTTTCGTCGCGGCTGTCCAATTTTGACACTAATTTTAGCAGTTTTTACCACGTAGTACTGATGAAATTACCTGAATTTCAGGATTGTGTGCATTTTTTATAAATCTTACTATTTTTGGCTTCCCATTGTACACATTTTCATGGGCAAGGGTTGGTAGCACTGCTAGCTGTTGGTTCTCTTTGATAACAGTGGAGTTAACCTTTGAATGGAGCATTGGATGAGAGAGGAGAGGTCCTGTCAGCGTTGTTATTTGTATATATATAAATTTTGAAATAAAAACTCTAGAAAATGATAATTCCGGATACATATTATGTATGTCTTCAATGCTGTTTTGTTTATCTATTCATACAAACTCATCTGTTTTTTCCTCAGTTGTTGAAGCATTTATCCTTTTTTCATGATCTTTTGATACAAATGTTTCTTGTGAATTTTTATTTGTCAGCAAATTTGTAATTTACCCTCCTTTAGTATCCATCATTAACCTTTAACTTTCCATGACCTTAAATTACCAGTGCAGAAATTTTTAACAGTATGATCATCGCTGGTAAAGTGCGCCTGTTTAAGAAAAGATATATATACCAGGGTTGCCACACCCTCCGACAGGGGGCCCGGAGTTGGAGGTTTTGAGTGATTTAGCCCGGAGTTTTAGGTTTTGAAAGGTTTAGCCCGGAGTTGACATACCCGGGGGCCGTGCTCCCGGAGAAGAAAAAAAAATAGGAAAAAAATTGCGTGCCCTGTGTGATGTCATCGTGTGTTGCAGGGTTGTCGAGCGTCCCGCATTTTATACGTCGCACAATTAGAATTAGTGTAAATTTGCTAATATTCCATTTACTTTTAAGTCTCACAGTATACGAACACCGGGGACGCGATCATGGCGCATTAGTTAAATTTTGCTTCGACAGTCACCGATAACGTTGGCACTACGCATTATTACGCCGCAGATTTCTACAAAGCAGGGCTGAGGGGCACTAGAA
>JAUEKZ010258129.1:0-11647 GCA_031471865.1 Melibe leonina
CATAAGTCTGTTAGGACGACAGGCAGGACCAAGACTGAGCTAACAGATACAAAACAGCTGTGTGTGTAAGCTTGCTATGATGAAGCACTGGAAAAAGTAAGATGACAGGTAAAGCAAAAGAGAAGACAAAGAAGAAGCGATCACCAGAGGCGCCCGCAAAAATGTCTTTTATCAAAGATCTGCAACAAACACATCGTAAGTGCAAGTGCAAGTTGCTTGAGATCCTGATAAATTTTTTTATGTAGCTCCTATTGCTTACATGACAGCCAACAATGACAGCATGGGTTCGCAGGAGCGAACACTTACTATTAAGGTCCAGGGAGACCCAGGATATTCTACCGCCCTTTGTGTACAAAAGAACTCAGTCCTAGATAGCACATGACCCTGTAGTTAGTTTAGGTACCACACACAGTGTAAAAACATAGGGGATGACCATAAGTCTGTTAGAACGACAAGCAGGACCAAGACTGAGCTAACAACAGATACAAAACAGCTGTGTATGTGTATGCTTGTTAAAGGAGCACTGAAGAGAGTGCTGGAAAAAGTAAGATGACACATGAAGCCAAAAGAGAGGAAACAAAACAAAAAATGACCACCAGAGGCGCCCGCAAAAATCTCTTATCAAAGATCAGCAACAAACACATTGTTGAGTGAGTTGCTTGAGATCTTGATAAAATCTTTATGTTACTCCTTTTGCTTACATGACTGCCAATAAAGACAGCATGGGTTCGCAGGAGAGCAGACCAGTTGACACCAGTTCTTATAAAATAAAAAGAATAATAACATACATATAGAATAATCTGTACTTCCCATATAATTAGAAAGTTGTAAGAAACAAACATATTTACAAGTATGTATTTTTCCTTCAGCCTTTATTTTTAGATTAGTGATCAACTAGCTGTGCTACTGTTCCTAACAACTGTGGCCTGTGACTGCGATGTTGAAATTGTGGAGTTGTCTTGCCAGCCCTCAGCGATGATGATTGTATTTGTATCAGCCTGTATGATCATTGGAGGGCCATCTTGGGATTTAAATATTTGACCATCTACCACCTGAATAGTTTGCCCATCCACTGTTGGGAGAGAAGGCCCTAATTCAATTAGGGATAATTTTATTTCTGTTTCACCAGAATTATTGGTGAAAGGCTCTTGTGATTTTTTGGGCCTCCCACGTCGAAAAAGAGTGCCATTTTCATGGGATCGAATATGTCTACCAAGATGTCCTTTATTACTGAAAGCTACTCCACACAACTCACATGAATATGGTTTTTCCCCTGTGTGCATTCTGGCATGGTCTTTAACCTGATAACGCATTGCAAATTCTTTTCCACAGACATCGCATTTGTATGGCTTTACTCCTGTATGTAAAAGTTTGTGTTTTGTAAGAGCAGTTTCTGTCATATAACTTCGACCACATTCATCACAGTTGTAAGTGATGCCAGTAATTTCAGATTTGTGATGTTTCATATGAAGTTTAAAGCTTTCTTTGGATTTGTATGTTTTACCGCATATATAACATTTCAATGGTTCTGTACAAGGTCGTCCAGAACGGTGCCTTTGATAACCGTGTAAGCTATAGAAAGTTTTACCACAGTCGGCACAAATATGTCTATCTTTGGGGTTTTCATGTACTTTATATTGATGAAGGTGTAAATAATCCAGGCTGCTAAATCGAGAGTCACAAAGTTCGCAAGAATAATCACCAGTTTCACCATCTTCAAAATCCTCCCTTTTTTGACATGTTCCCATCTTGAAATGTTTCATAAAACCAGCCTTAGTACGATATGACCTCCGACAATCACTACAGTCAAAAGATGAATTCCTATTTTCATCTCTATGGGACTTGATATGTCTCTCCAATTGTTCCTCTGAATCAAAAGTCTTTGAACACAAAAAACAAAACTGAGATGAAACACAGTTCCCTTTCTTCATGTGCTTGCGGCAGCTATTGACAGAATCAAAACTCTTGAAGCAAAACTGGCAAATTTTTAAGTTTGGCGCAAGACCAATAGCTCTATCCCATTTCCTTTTCCTTCCTCTCTTCTTTGGAATGCTTATCTCAACAGTATCCTTCCTTATCGGGAGAGGATGAGAATCAGATGAACAAGGTTTACTTTCTTCATCTGCTTTTTCAGAAAATTCATGATCTGCAGCAATTTTCTCTGGCTTTATCTCTGATTGTTTGAATTTCATTGTCAATTTTTGATTGCTATCAATATCAATATCAGTGGTGTTATCCTTCACTCTCTCTACCAATTCATTATTGTTGAAGCTATCCATATCAATATCCTCTGTGCTATATTCTTTGCTTTTATCGTTGTTTTTAGTATTTGCGATTAAATTCTTATCCATATGCAACACCCTTGAAATTCCTTTCTGCAGGGTGGATTGCAGGATTGAACTGTTTAAGATACTTTTACTTATCTTCCCACTCTCATCGGGCATGACTTTCAAAATATCAATACTGCCATCTCCAGTACTACTAGTGCTAAGGCTAGTTGGTTTGAAAGAATCACTGCCACTGCTATTTTTAGCAACATGTCCTGAGATGATATCCTCTGTAGTCTCAACATAATCAACATCCAACACCACTGGTTCATCTTCCTCCTGAAAAATAAAGAAACAAGACGAGAGATTCTGTTCTTTAAATAAACGAAAGCCAAAAAATATGTACTAAAAGGTCTTATGTAACTTAATTTTTTTTTTCATAGTGCTTTGAGTATGTTTTAAACACGCCCATGGGTGCGACTGAAAAAATCCCCTACCCCGGAAAATGAGAAATAATATTATCCCACCACTGAATTTTTCATCCCCCATGAAAAAAAAGAAGACCACAATAAGATGTGGGTCAAGACACAGCCTGGAAAGTCTTGTGCAGAAAAATCTGTCACCAGGAATTCCGGGATATCCCTGAAAAGTGGCACCCATGAACATGTCTCACAGCTTTGTTTATTCTCAATATTAATATCTATTTTCAAACAAATTGTTTTTCTTGATGTAAGGAAGATGTAGATCAAATTTCATCAACTAGATAGAAGTAGAAGTTAATTTTAAAAAAGGTAAAAAAGCATGGAGCATTGCTCTGCGACAAGGAAGATAGAAAGAAGGAAAAACTCCTAAGGCTAAACATTCACCCTGAATGAATCAAGGTAAAAACAGAAACTCTTCACTCAAACCTTGATCACACAGCCAAGTGTGGAGAAACAAAATGGGCGGTATATAAATTGGGGGTACATGTAAATGAAAATACCATTTGTAGTCAAGTAATGTGATGGTAGGGAAGGTGAAAGAACCTCTGTCAGTGGGGCCAGAAGGATTAGGTTGAGACCAACTACAAATTGACCCACCGCAAAAGGGAGCAAAGTGTTTGAGAAGTATCTGTCTGGTTAGGCTAAGAAGGGTAGCCAGAATTAATTGTTTTGAGTGTTTGTTGGTACTGTATTCTACACTAAGAAAGATTGAAAAATAATAAATTGAGAAAATGACAAAAAATGACAAAAAAATATGTACCCACCAATTTGACATCTATATCCAGGATATCATTGGTTCGGGCATCACGTTTCTGAACTGTTATTTTCCTGCACACAACCATTTTCACAAATGCCTCCACCACAGTTTTTTTAATAACATCAGAGTCCTTAATTTTTCCTTCATTGGCCCATTGAGATTCTGTTTTTAGGGAATTATTAAAGACTGAAAAAGTTTGAGATGACGAAGAAGGAGAGGTTGTACTTGTAGCGGAACTAAGCGGAATGATGATGTCAGGTTTGCTGTTGTCTGAAACTGGAAGTTCTTCTTTGACTGGGCTATTCAAGAATGAGTCCTCTTGCTTTTTATTTGCTCTTATTGCAACAACTTCTCCTTTATTGTTACTATTGTTAGCATTCAGAAATGGTTTTTGTTGATCTTTATTCTGATAGTGGGTTTTGTCAAAAGAATCTTCAGTCTCGAAAAATAATGTGTTATTTTCAATAATAACTCTATTGTCATTATCATTTAGGAGAGGTTCCTGGATGATTTCAAAAGCTATTTCATTTCCTGGTTCATCTTTGCCTGGGTTGTCAATAATGGGCTGCGTTATGTAACTTGGATATATTTGGTTAGCATGGTCTTGTGTAGAATTGTTCAACCGTATAATGTAAGATCCACCACCTTGATGAAGAGAACTCAGCTGAGACTTGTCACTACTCGGGATGGAAGTAATATTGGATTCTGGGTCTCTAAAACTGTCTTCCATGATTTAACTTGAACTCCTTCGAATTTGAATGGAAACCTATGGAGGATAAAAAAAGCAATCAGTTGCCAGTAGGCCTACAAA
The DNA here is from genome assembly GCA_031471865.1 of Melibe leonina. Lineage (NCBI taxonomy): Eukaryota > Metazoa > Mollusca > Gastropoda > Nudibranchia > Dendronotidae > Melibe > Melibe leonina. The sequence goes on from JAUEKZ010258129.1 coordinate 4,318, forward strand.
GAATTGCCCCGCCCCCCCCCCCCCCCCCCCCCCCGCATCAACTCTCCACATCTGAATGAGAAAAACTAAAAAAAGGAAAGATCACATGTTCAAACCTAACACTTACAAAAATTGAACATTTCCTTGAGGTTTCATAAGCACATCAAAATATATCTTAAAAAAAAGAAATTAACCCTAAACTCAATGTCAAAAGGAATCAATATGTTGTCTCAGTAAACAATTAGTAATGAATCTCTGAAGGAAATTAGGAGGTGCTACCCTCTGGATAGGACACTGGTATCACAGAATGTTTTTCCCAACCCAGAGTATGGGTTGGTATTGGCACTTGGGCAGAGAAAGGCACAAGGAGTAAATTAAATTTCCTTGCCCAAGGAAAAATTGAAGTGCCCTTGGTAAGAAACCAACCCAGTCTCCCAATAAAGCCCACAAGCAAGATTTCCAAGACAATTTATTTTGAAATGTTTTAACCCTTTCACGGCTAATAACACCAAAAGCTTCAAAATTTGCCTGTCCTTATACCAGATAAATCAGATTTCAGTGATTTGTCTGATAAAAGGGCATACATTTTCAAGATTGTTCAGTTGGGTTAGATTCAGACCTCGCTATGAAAGGGTTAAGGTACTTTTCCTAATTTAAGGTCGTAAGTTATGGATTTCAATTCCCCAAAATATAAGCAAACCTCCAAATCTAAATTTTTTCAAATGAAAACTGAAACAATTTCTATTCTATTTTAATTAAAATTTTAAACAGAGGATGACATTACAACCTCAATGTACTGTATGTTGTACAAAGAGGATTGTGCCATGATTTTGTAATTAGTGCTGCTCATGTTTAATTGAAATTATTTATAATATCATAAAATGAAGCTCACAGAGCAGGGCCTCATCCTGAGCATGTGCTCTACAAAGGTTATATATTATCATTTGACTTAATTCAAGCCAATGACGCCACTCAGGCTCAATTCATTAGAATTGGAATCATTCTTATCATGTGAATTCCCTACACTTTATCAAGCCACTTTTAATCTACATGTTTATAAAAAGTCACTTACAACAGAGATTTATGAATTGTCTTCTCTTTTAATTCTATGTGTACACCTCACATCAGGGATCTCTCAGCCATACAAGGGGTTTGGATACTTTAGATCCGTTGATGGGACTGTTGCTGTGATCAATTATAAAAATAATATTTTTCAATACAGCTATATAGCCAGAATACAAGAGAATAAAAAAAATACACTGATTATTTTCATTAAATGAAATTGTATTTTTACAATGCTATATATAGAGGTCTAATCATTCTTGTGTTAGTGGTAATCATTTTAAAAATTATGAAAAACATTATATGAATGTTCAATAATAGATAGTTAAAATCAGATAGCAATATGATGATTTAATGACATTTAATGAATCTATATAGATAGACCTAGACTATAATCATGATAATAAAATCATAAATTAAAGTAAAATTGTGTATTTTTATCCAAGGTTTCATAGACAAGATTCTTATAAATCTTAGAACTTATCCTAACATTTGCATTCATGGGACATGACAGATATATGTGCGTCTATGTCAAGCTTTTGCTAGCTGGATCATTATTCATTTAAAGATGCAACATAATATGTAGATAGATATATATTAAATACACTAGACTAATTTGATTGTAACAATTTCAAATATAATATATCAATGCAAAAACGATTCCAATCCATTGAGGGAAGGTACGAAATGACATCTTGGTGGCTAAAGATTAAGTACTGTCTGAACTTACTCCTATTTAGTCTGGAGAATCTATCTAAAATAACTGTTGAATTTCATTCTTTCATAGAGATGGATTGATACTCGGGTGATTTTTTTTGTCCTGGAATGAAAGAGTCTGTTTCCACAATGGACATGGCGTAGACGATCAAAGGCTAAACCAGGTTTTTGTACACTAGAATATACTTCCGGTTCATAGTGCGTAAATAAACAACTCAAGAGAAGGAGTGGCTTTTTCCCGGGATTTACGAAGTCAATGGTGTGTATTTTTGTTGTTGTTTAATAAACTTTCTAGTCTAGCATAAATAGATTCACCTAATTACCAGCCTTTATATATTTAGACTTTAATTGTGAAAAAACCCCGAATGTCTGTATAAGATCTAATCTTCTAGTCTATAGTCTAGTCTAGGTAGTCCGGAGCCCTTTGAATGTAGTTATGCTATAGTCTAATACAACACCAGCACATTGAAAGTTATAGGGTAGATAGGCCTACATAGTTAGACGTCTATATATCTATGTATAGATTATATAGATATGTTGCTTTGTGAACAAATTATGCAGAGCAAAATCTTTAGATGCAAAGTCTATCTACACGTCTTGTCTAGACGTGTAGTTCTTGGGACAAATAAATGACATAGCTTTGCATTCTTCTTAGTGCATTTTCATGTTTTTGATAGACCCAGTGAGTCGAGCAATTTTTTCCGGAGAAAAAGCAACTTCTCACTGTCCTGTCTTGAGCACTGTTTCTTTGATGTCTGTCTTTATCTTTTATTTCTGCTGCTTCATGGTAACAATAAAAAACCTGAGAACCATGGCTACTCAGTAACGGAACCTTGGGTATCAGCCCTGACAACAGATTGTGTGGAAGTTTTACCTTGCCACACCTTCATCATGTCTACAGAGACTTTGCCGCTACTGCTATTTATCTAAGTGCTGTGTTGACAAGATGGCTTTGAAAGGAAATTTTTGCTGTGACTGGAATGAAAATTAAAAAAACGTTTTCGTATGTTACCTTAGCCCTTGAGTTGGATTGATTGTGACATGTGGAATATGTTCACTGTTCTTGATTTTTATTTATTTTGGAATGATATATCTAGGGTCTATATGTGGGTTTCATTTTCTTTTTTCAAATATTTTTATTTTTATTTTTATTTTCATCATTTTCTGGTAGGTAACAAAGGTGGCAGAGAGGCATCATGATGTTCTCTAAAAGCAAGCAAGCTCTGGCTGATTTAATTGAAACTTTACAATGTGGGAAATGGTAATTTTTGTCTCTCTTATTTTTTAAATAAAAGTTGTCAATTAGATTTAGCTGTAACCTGTTCTGTACTGTGCAAGTACTAGGTCTTATTCACTTTGTAAATTGCAAACATCATAGGTCAAATAGAAAAGGAACAATGCTCAAACAAGAGCACTTTTTTAACCTATCCAGTATGCAAAATTCATGTTTACATATTATTTATAATTATTTTAGAATCTCTCAATAAAATATCATTTTTTCGCAAAGTGTACTCACTGGGGATATACATAAGTGGCTTGTCCTCATAAATAAGGTATTTTGAAAATTGTGCATTTTAAGCATCAGAGTATATGTCATCATAGATTAGGGATACTTTTTTTTTAGCTTTGAAAGTGTGATAAGTATTATGAAATGATTGATGTGTTTTAAAAAAATTATTTCTTTTCAGTCACACACAAAGCGAAAACTTGTTATCTCTTGGCGATTGTGAACACTGGTTTTGTAGGTTTGTCAATGCCTGATCAATTTTTTTTGTTCTTTCTTTATTTTGTTACAGTTTTGATCGGGTTTTTTTATAGCAGGTATCCTTGGATATTTTTTACAGTAATGGCAATCTTGGAAGTAAAGTTGTTATCTTCAAAAATATAGAATAATGACTTCATTCATATGATTTTTTACTTTCATTTGTGGAGGTTTTAATGCTGATAACATCGTACATGGTTTGATGATCTGTTGTATAGTCAGTTATTTTTTCAGAGGACATTATTATAATGTAGCCATTTATCCTTCTTTGCTAAATATAACAATTCTCTACTAACTCTTTTCTTTTTTTACCTTCTAAGTTTTTAATTTTGCTTTCTTCATACCGGTACTTTATATTCATCATTTGAATTTGATCCTTTTATACCCAACGATTATTTGTTTGTTATTGTCAGACTTTGTGCTGAAGTTAGCAGTGGTTATCCATGTCCAGTTTGTGGTGTCCCATCTGTGGCAAGCAAAACTCATGTTGATGTGCAGCTTTCTAATGTATCCTCATTATGCTCAATGATGTCTCGCATAATAAATGGTAAGTGGCAGATCCTTTATTTTTTGCTTTGTTACACTATTATTTTGTATATTGAAACCAACTGTTTCTGTGTCTGTTTACTGCTACAGTGTCATTGTAATATCAATTGCACTCAAACCTCCTCACGCAGCAAATTTTAGGAAACATTAAGTTGGCGCTATAACAAGAGAAGCGGTACAATGAAAATTCTATGTGTAATGGGTTATTGCAATAGTAAAGAAGGTGTAAAACTCTCCATCTCTAGGGCCACAGGGAGCGCGTTTCCAAAGTGACCCAATGGTGAAAGGATCAAAGAATAAAAATTTATTGAAGGTTTGAGAGTTGTTTATTTTATGAGGTCTGGTTAGATAGCATGACAAAATTTAAGGCTGCCATTGTAACAAGGAGTAATAGCACTGCAAGTCTTGAATGCTACAGATAATGCCTTGGTGGATAGGGATATAAAAAGGGTTTGTGATATAAATATCGATCCATTCCTCAACCAAGAGCTGGCGCTAAGTTGTAGTATTACGAGGTTTGAGTGTATGGTACTATTCTCTACTACTAGGCTTTCACATAGACTCTGCTTATTATGTCATTAACTTCAACAAAGTCATCGGCTCAGACAGACAATGTGTAATAACCCATCTCTTTCATGTTTAATCGTTTAACAGTTTCGTTTTCAGTTCTGGAAAAGATGGCTTGATAATTTGTTCGGTTTTTTTGTACGGTGTGGAATTGCCGCTAATTTTACTGTTTGATATCACATTAGGTTCATCTGAAAGAAGTATTGAGGACAGAGAGGCCATGGAAGAAAGTGGAGGGAAAGGTGATAATGTTTTTGATTACCAAACTGGCATAAACTCTGAGGAAAAAAATGCTTCGTTTAGGAATCATATTCAACAAAATATTTTGGATTCTGATTTTAAATATGATGGCAAAACGAACGCTAAAGCAGGTAAAAGAAAAGCTGGGAGGACTAATGTCATGAATAGGAATGAGCTTAAACAGTCGGATAAAAAATCAGTTTCTGCAAAGCATCATCTGTATGGAGAACCAGAAACTGAAAGAGATGTAACACTTGAGGCAAAGAAAAAACAATTGCATGAATGCGAAAAAACACCCTTTATGGAAGGAAATAAACAAAGGGCTGTGAGGACTTGTGCAAAGGAATGTAAGAATGAGGCTATGCCATGTGAACTGGTCAAATCTGCTAAAAAGTCAAGATTGAAAACAGATGTGATGTCAACGAAACCGACACCCCTCAAAAAAAGAAACGCCAAAGGGGAAACGCCGCTCCAGGTGGCTACCATTAAGGTGATTATCATACTCCAGCTTATTATTATCTACACGTTGTCAAACATAAGAGGGCCCAGAAAAAATGTCCAGATGTAAAAAAAAACTATTTACCAATAACACAGTTATTGTTTGATTTGTACATATCTAATTCTATGCTTGGTGCAAGGACGAGGAATAAATTTATCAAATTTATTATTATATTTTCCAGTAGAAACGGTTATTTTTATTTGTAAGCTTTTATTTATTCTTGATGCTTGTGTATTAGTAACATTTTTTTTTTATGCATTCATGTTCAGTTGGACCAGGATGAAGTTGAAAGACTTCTTGATGCAGGTGCAAATCCAAATGTGAAAGACAATGCTGGATGGACACCCTTGGTAAGGTCCATCTTTTTCAGCTTTGTTGTGTCATATTCATTTAAATTTTTTATCAGGTAAAATTTTGGATAGAGTTTGATTTGCATTTAATTTAATTGTGTTTTTGCTTTTCAAAAAGAAACTACAGGAGATTTTTGGTAGAATTGATATGAGAGTCTACAAGAAATTTTAACTGGGAAATTCTACAGTTAACCCTTTCACAGCGGGGTTTGATTATGACCTAACAGAAATGTGTAAAATCTTCCAAATAAATGTGTTATTATACCATCAGATTTCAGTGAACTGACATATGCCAAAACCCTGAATTTTAGGTTTTTGGTATGGCAGTACACTGAAATCTTATCTATCTTGTAAAAGGACAAGAAAATCTTGAAGCTTTTGATGTATCTAGTAAGTTCTTTGAGAAATAATGGAAGCGTTCAAAGTATTAATAAGAAATAACAAAGCGAGTTGATTTTCTTCAGCACGAGGCAGTCTGTCATGGCAGTGCAGTGATAGCATCTTTGCTTATTGATAACGGCGCTTCCGTGAATACCCCAGGGATGGACAATGTAACCCCATTGCATGATGCAGTCACGTACCAACATATTGATTGTGTCCACATTTTGGTTGCCAAGGGTGCCAATGTATTTGCAAGGTATGATTCAAATTGTAATGGATGTTATACTTTTCTCTTTTTTAGAGTAAATTGTTGACTCACTAATATAAATCTGCATTTATGATTGTGGATTGTTGTTAAATGTTTGTTGGAAATCATATGGTTTGTTTAATTTGAATACAGTTATTACTTTACGAAGACTTGAGTCAATCTTGTTAATTTATTGTATCAGTTATTTACAGTGCAACCCCTTGATATTGATAACGACAAGATTGAAGAAAAATGGGCTGTGGTGAGACCTGTGAATATAATGATGTGATGCGCAGCGCTGGTGATTAGACACGTTCCAACCACATGAGGATGTGTATTATTCCTATTGACAAAGGGTTTACCAGTTACACTTTTACTCCCTGATGTGAGTGTGTCAACTGAGTTGTGTGTTGTCTGTGGCAGTGTAGTCAAAGATAGAAATGAGGAATAAGGCATCCGTGACGTTGCTTTCTTTTGGGGCTTGTTTAGTTGTCACAGTGCTGATACATGTATCAATGGTTATGACTGAATATCTCACCTAGTCACTGTATACTATGACACCTGGTCAATTTTAGAACTGTGAGGGACAGCAGCTGTAAACTAAATTGCCAGTTTTAAGGTTTTAGAGGGCCACTGTACTAACAGTAACAATGCACTGAGCCGTCACTGGCATAGAGATGACGTGCATAACACTTGTATTTCCAAGGCAAACATTCTACGGCAGAGCTTCTGGACCCAGTCAGTAGGGATGACCTCAATAATTAGCACTGTACTAACACCTGCTGGCAAACACCTTCCCTACCTTCCTTTCTCCAGCCAGTTATACTCCCCTACCATCCTCCATCCTTGTTTGACTATCAAGCCCATTAATGTCCTTTGGTCTACGTCATGATATGTCACAAACAAACACAAGCCTACTCTACATGAAACTAATAAGCGAATGTCTAGGTGGTTGGACGGGGGGGGGGGGGGGGGGGGAA
>JAUEKZ010258240.1:2380-16685 GCA_031471865.1 Melibe leonina
TCTTTCTTTCTCTCCCACTTTCTCTTCCTATCTCTCTCACTTCTTGTTCTTGTTCACTTAGGTTTCCTATCTCTTGCCACTGTAGCTGCTTCTCTCTCTCTCTCTCTCTCTCTCTCTCTCGTTCTTTCTTTCTCTCCCACTTTCTCTTCCTATCTCTCTCACTTCTTGTTCTTGTTCACTTAGGTTTCCTATCTCTTGCTACTGTAGCTGCTTGTTACATGGATTGCATGACGACACGATCGGAGATGCACGTACCATGACATGATCATTTGAATTCCTTCGTCGCTTTCTTCTTGAACTCCCTCCATTGATCACGATCTTACTGGACTGCATCTAGAATGATTAACATCATGAGTTACATTGTCATATTTCGCCAGGTTTGGTATTCTACTACGATTTGAAAAGATTTTGTAAAATAATTTATGATCATATATTACTTCGACTATGTTTTGAAAAGATTTTGTAAATTAAATTATGATCAAAGTACTTAAATTGATTGGTTGGGATGAATGGTTCCACAAAGAAAATGTTGCTAGAAACAGTGCTGAGTCCATGAAGGTTTCTTCAACGTAGACGCCATTAAAATATGCGAATGTTGTATACAGACAAACGAAGCCCCAGCTTCGCCCAAAGGACGCGAACATGAACCCCGTTGTACATTGTACATATTGACAGAGGTCTCTGGTATTTTGGGGCAGACACACACCGTCAGTGGCTGCCTCATGGGGGAGTTAGATTAATGACCTTTGACACTATGACATGCAATTTTGATGCAAGTGTCTTCTGTTGTTAATTTTCATTTTTATCAATAATTCAATTCGAATTTTAAAAAATAGTATGTTAAATAGATAACAATCGCCCCTGTTTGAAATGATGTAAGATATTCCACGGGGTCTGCTTGTTAACCGATGTACATTGTGCTTATCCATACAAGACATACATAATCTGTTAAAAAAGAACACAATGAAACTCTACGTAAACTACCAATGTCTTCTTATGACACTATGTAGACATACAAAAGACACCTTACACTTACTTTGTTTCCGCGTCTTCAACACTACCTCCCTTGGATTGTATCTTCCACTTCTGTTTTTTTTTAAATATTATTTACATAAAGTATCTCTTTGTACTCTCAATTGTCACCAAGAGACTCTCGCCTCCGAAACCAATCTCCTCAGTATCACTAAGAACTCTGTCTTGTCCACGGCCTTCGCACATATCACATAGAATACGTACGGTTGCGTCTAACATTATATTTTCCAACTCGCCTTGTCTACAGCACCCAGAAAAAGACGCGATTGAGTCCACTGTAAAACGTCTCATCGGTGGTGGTAAAATAGAATGTTAATGTTAGACGCAGCCATACTTTTTCTGTGCGGTCTGTGCGGAGGCTGTGGACAAGGGCGCTAACTCACTAAGTCAATAAGAACTCAAACAAACATCTTTAGGAGGAAAGTCTACACATTTGCAGGCCTCGAACCTTGGGGTTCTTTCTCACTTGTTTTTCCCTTCAACAAATCCAATCTTGTAGTCTTCAGATCCAAACTCAAACAACATTATTTCCTACCCTCATAATTCAATCAACGATATCATGACATCTCTAGCTTGCTCTATTTTCTGTTTTAGTTCTTCCTCTTCTCTTTTCCCTTCTCTCTCTCTTTCCCCCTCTCTCTCTCTCTCTCTCTCTCTCTCATTCTTTCTTTCTTCCACCCACTCGCTCTCTCTGTTTCACTCTTTCTATCTCTCGTTCTTTCTTTCTCTCTTTCTCTCCCAGTCACTTAGCATCTTTCTCTAGTTATCTCTCTCATTATCTATCTATCACTCTGTCACTCTCCCTTTCTTTCTTTCTCAAACACACTTTTTCTCCTTTTCTTTCTCTCTCTCTCTCTCTCTCTCTCTCTCTCTCTCTCTCTCTCTCTCTTTCTCTCTCTTTCTCTCTCTCTCTCCAATGAAACAATCTATCAATCTATATATCTATATATTCATCAATCAATATATCTATGTATCTATCTATCTGGGTTGATATATATGCAATTCTTTCATAACCACGTGTGAGAGTATGATAATATAATGTGTCTATCCAAATCCATTTCATGATTTTCTACAAATGATCTATTTACTACTTAGACGTTATTTCTGGCAACAAATTAAGGAATAATTGGTATCACATTTTAAGTATCCTTTGCAGCCAAACGTAACTTAAATCTGAGCCAGGAAAAAAAACCGGCACCAAGATCAGAAGCAAGCCGAGAATTAAGCTTTGCATAGCGTCCTTGATATCGTTCGGGAGCAACACAAATATTTGGACTTCCCTCTTGTTTTTTAATTATATATAATCGCAAAACATAATTTCTATGTTCTATGTTGACTCTGTCTTTGTTAGCATTTTTCTCTTGTATCAATACAATATAATGATTCAGGTTTGATACCAGAGAGGGCGTTCAGGAGGTTGCAGTTATCTAGAGATCCCCACAGCTTTCTGCACTTCTTAGAGAAATGAACGGTATTCAAATTATTGATTTGTGGACATAATCCGCAAGCCCCGTGCAGACAAACATGTCGGCATTACATGGACCACTCGGCGCCATGAAATCAAATTGACTAGATTCTTCTTATAAAACTGCAAAAAAAACATTAATAAAGTATAAAACAAATTTAAAATTCCTTTTCCCCACAAAACAGGGTAATTTGTCTTTTTGGCCTTATCCCAAAATGGCACTTGGATATTACAGACTTTAGCAGTTGTTCAGAGCCATTATTTTCACTAGTGACGCGAAAAGCCTCACACAACAACTTGTTGACAGGATCAAAATAATTTTCCAATCACAAAAACTGCACTTCAAAAAATAATATATTGGTCAACAAGGGTCCGATTTCATGGAACGATACTAAGATTAAATCCGAGACTAAATTCTAAATTCAGCTGGATTTTGGCTCGAAGCGACCTTTATGAGTGGTCATAAAACTCTCTGCGAGCCTAAATTGTGCTAAATTTAGACTTAACCCTGGTCTCGCTCCCATGAAATCAGTCATTTTGTTGTGCATTTCGGTACACCAAGAAGCTCAGAAATTGCTACTCATATTAACTTAGTTTCTACGCAGAGAGTTTTAACATTCAAAAACTGTCCTCCTGAAGAATTCAGTGCGAATTTGGGGGTGGTCATTATCTGTTGTTTTCCTATAAAGACATCTTACTACCACTACGTATGTGTACATCGCCATTCTGTAATCTGTGTACGTATTAGGTTTGTTCACTTAGTTTCAGTTCTTTTTGCTTAACTTTCATTATTATCATTATTTTAAAAAAATATGAATACTGTGATTATTTATTGTCATTGTTGTTATCATTATGGTTACTATTAATGGTGTTATCATCATCAGCATCATCATCACCATTATTATTCTAGTCAGGTATCATTATATGCCGATCACCTATATATTTCCAGGAAAGGGGGTGGGGGTTGATTTGCATCAGTCTGCTCTTTTAACTCAGCCTACCTCTTCTATCATCTATTTCCCCGACGGCCCCAGTACGACCTCAGCCGAAATAAGAACTAAATCACTACAAACTGTGACCGAACAGACTGCAGAGAAATAACGGTGCGTGTGCAAGAGACCTAACACTAACACCTTTTTTTTGCGGGTTAAAGAGGGTATTTCCATGTCAGACCTTTTTATTGCCGCCAACCTGATTGAAGAGATGTTAATATTAATACGCCGATGGAGCTTTATTGATAGGGCAGTCCCGCCCCACGCACCAGCCAAGCATCGTCTAATCAGATATTATGACTCTCCTTCATCTTTATTTTTCCATTACCGTCTCTCTTCGTGTTTCTTTTACTTTGCTTTTAGTTCCCTGGACTAGAGTTAACGACATATCAGGATCTTCTTTTTCAGAGCATTTACGATTCAGATTAATTCGCAAATAATTGAAATATCTCTATGTATGTGCGATCAATTCTTTAAGTGTGTTTACATGTTTGTTGAAAATGTTATATTTGCGCCCGAGACGCAAGGAATCGTCTGGTCCCGAATTCGTGAAAATGGAACAAGACAATAAGGAATCGTAATCTGTTCAGATAATAGTAAAGAAAAAGTAAGCAGTAAAATACATATCAAATTGTTATATTCAAGTCATATATAAATTATTGTTTTGAGATATCTGTCTGATAGCATATTTAAAATCAAGGTGTATGAGATATACACGACACTGTGGGAACCTTCGTGTCCTACAACTGTTGATGCTGGCGTTGGATTGGTCATACCCTACGTAAAGCTGGAAGCATTACCAGGCAGGCATTGAGTTGGAACCCATCCGGGGCAAGAGACAGGGGTAGGCCACGGGAGACCTGGAAACGATGTGCGGACAGAGATCTGATGGAGAGCTGAATACACCTGGAATGGAATGGCAACGATCGCCCAAGATAGAGTAAAATGGAGATGTCTAGGGGAGAAAGGCTGAGGATGTTGTAACTATGTTTATATGTGTAAAATATCTCTGGTTTGGTCTGGTCTATTGTATCTCACGATAGGACGAAACGAATGTTCCAATCGCAAAGACTGCAATGATAAAATACATCATGATATACACAGCAACAATCTCATTATTGTAATGGGAGCCCACGGCTTCAAGATGGATTTTAAAGTTGACGTCTATTTTGGGATTTGTAGTTTTTGACGTCATCATTCCTTATTGTTATGAATGATAATAATACGCTATTTCTGTCATTAGATTTTATAATGTCTCTCTAAAACACACATTGAAAGCATTCGTATTTAAACTTTATTTTTACAATAGAATAAAGATTTAGTTTCAAAAATGCTAAAGAATGAGTGGATTAAGATAATATTGAATGATTTCATTTTATTCGGGTTTTCTCAATGAGTGCGGATTTTATTTTGAGTTTCATATTGGTGTTTTTTTCTTTTATTAGATGTTAAACCAATTGGTTCGTTAATGTCATGGCACCCAGAAAACAAACATAAACAGGAAAATAATGCTCAAAATGGCACATTTAAAGAGCACTTGGACATCTGTACACATGCAACCTTGTCCCCTTTGGCATCGCAATTTCTACATTGCCATCCATGTAAAATTCACAACTGCTGAAAATAATAATAATAATAATAGATATATTAAAAAGACATAAATTTATAGAGCGCTTTTTCTCCCAAGAGCTCAAAGCGCAATAGGAAAATATTGGACACATTATATGGTAGCCCAAATACACAAATTCTAGATTTATAGAAAAAGAGAAAAATGTGAGAAGACTGTAATTGATTTCCATGCTCAGCGAAAGAAATAAAAAAGGGGCAAAAAGTAAATAGTATGATACGTAACACAATTTCCAAAGAGAATAGAATAGTCCTTGTACATGGGGGTTAGGAGAGACAGTAAAGCAAGAAAAACAATGCTTTGAAAATAGCATTCATGGATGAAAACTATCTTTGTATCTTCATCCTGAAAAGATCGGATGAAAATAGAGCAATTATGCAAAACGCGAACTTGGGAGGTAGCAGTCCCAAATCTATCGTAGCAGTTCGATTTGTTGAAAGACAGACGAGACATAATGATGTGGTGGTGTAAGTTAACGTAGAAGTCTCGTGTCCCAGGCTCTAACAGATCGAATCAAGTATTCTGATTCTACTTCCTCTACTGTTGATCCGCTTGGTAGGGAATGTGGTGAATGTGTGGGGTTTTGAGTCGTTTGATGTAGGATACGATAAAGGGGAAAAGATAGTGACCTCGATGTCATGATAAATATGAATTAAGACGACTCTACGTTTCAAATATTCCTTAATCAACCCCAACAACGCTTACACTTTGGAAACCTTTATCGCAGAGACTTATCAGTACAGGCAGTTTATCATTCCATGTGAAATACTTGAAATAGTATCCATGGGTTTAACTTCGTGCTTATTTCTAAACGCCTGTTACAGAGGATATTGAAATGGTGATAAAATACGAATACCACCACAGATTGAACAAAAGGATTTTCTAACGACCTGATCTGTGTGAAATAAATAGGTTTTTTTTATTTATAGTTTTATTCCTTCAATAGGCAATGAAGCCAAAGAACACATTTGTACATAAAAAGCATAATGATAAATACAAATGGTGCTAATAGCATGTAATAATTTCCAACAATTCATTGTCGGAGAATGCTGAAAGTTTGAAATTTTATATCTAATACATTCTAAAAACTTTTTTAGAGATATTTAAAAAATGACCCCCTGAATATCGTTATGTAATTTATGTCATGACTATGGTTTCTCACTATCTATAAGATTTTAAAAAACATAGTCCCAAAATAAAAAGAGCTATTGAGTAAACAAAAATTCAGAATTTGCCTTTGTATTAATTTAAGTGCCAGATTGGATGTCGATTATCACTACAATTTGCATAAAAAATCTTTACAATTCGTTATTTACACTTGTTCGCAAATGATGAACTGTAGCAACGGACCTTTGAATACGTTTACTTGAAATCTAGCCAAGTAAAACTTAGATAATTTTCTGAGATTTTGCACACAAAAAAACAACAAACAAACAAAAACAACAACAGCAACTACAAATGAATGTTTCTTCACTAGTTTTGGAGCCATTCCAATTCTTCATATAAAAAAAAATTTATCAAAAAAGGTCACCCGTATTTTAGATTTAAAACAAACAAAAGAGATCGACATGAGGCAATTATTTCAATCAAATGAATACAAAGCGTCCCGTGATGGCCATTCAGGCGCCTTAGTTCCGTGGGGATTTAACTTGGATGTCGAACCAAGCTGCTGATTGAACATTGACGGGGTCAGCTCTGATCCGTACTGTCGGGATTGGACGTGGATGGGCCATTTCTGATATGTGGCATGTCACAGTGCACTTTTGACTACACATCTGGCGTCCCAATTGTCAATACAAATCTAGCCGCCTGATTTTTTTTCTTCGTGACGGGCTCCGTTGCTCAATCGGTAGAGCGTCCGACATTATGGGAACAGTGCTTAGACTTGTTGGCCCCGTGTCAATATACTGTGACTATGTGAGATAATCGAGGAAGTCATGCCTCGGAAACAGTTTGTCGGTGGTTCAAACCCCTGGTCGCGTCATATCTAGAAACCGTATTTCATTGGCTGTCATGCTAGGCACTCGGCATTATGGGAACAGTGCTTAGACTTGATGGCCCAGTTTCAATATACTGTGACTGGATGAGATAATCAAGTGATCCCTTTATCTATCAGTGCGGCAACGCGTTAGCGTAACTAGAGAGCTCCGCCTTTTATATGACCTAAACTGGTTTAAATTGGCGTTAAGCAGGCAACAACCAGCGGGGGAGCTGATAGCTAAAGTGGCTGGCTGTCTCGTGCTGCCGGCCGGGCGATGAGTGCCGTAGCTGGGTCCCGGGGTCTGTTACTCCATTTTTCTTCTTTCTTGGCTTTGTCTCGTTTCTGCACTGCATATTATCTCAAGTTTGTCTCATTTCTTGTGATTTCAATTGCTTGCTCCCCACCTCACTTTCATTATACAACTATTTCAGTCGAGCTTTATCACCGGGCCCCCTTTGACCAGACCTTCTACCGTCTACGGGCACCTCCAGCAGTGTTTGCAGTTGGGGGAGTCAGCTCTCCCCCATTTATTCAGTATAGAACGAGTCTTCGCGCACCTGGTCCGCTGTCTATAGGCTGTCACCCACATGGCTCTTAGAGTGGGAGTTGAAACTGGTTGGTGTCTGGCCAAACGAGATTCTATACGCCTCGGAGCCTCTCGGGGCAGCCCTATTCCACTCACCGTACCACGCCTTCCGCACGTCAAAGTTGGCCAGGGGCGCCCTGTAGAATGTTGTTTGGGGGGGGGGGGGGCGGGGTGTTGGTTTTTGTTTTGTAATGTTTCTACCCCTTGGTATCGTATGGTACTGTATTGGAACCCTCCCTAATGCGTGGTTACTTAGTGGAGCATTGGAACATGTTTTAGCCAAATATCAAATAAATCACAGGAAAACTATGGATCTAGAAAAAAGCAAACAGGTGATCAGCTCTCTGTACTGAGTCTTTGGGGGTGTTTAGGAATGACACATTTTGGTCTTTTTCCTTGGAATCAGCCATACGCTAAACAATTTAAAACAACTTATTCTAGGATAAAGTAATTTTAGTGAAGAATGACTATCGTGAGTATGCGTTCTTGTTGTTTGTTTGTTGGGTTTTGTTTTGTTTTTTTGTGTTTTTTGGGGGGTTTTTGGGGGGGGGGGGGATTTGTTGTTGTTTGTTTGTTTGTTTCATCTTCTCTGTTTTTATCGCAATGGCCAGGAATATCGATCAAACGGAAGGAAAGCAAATAAATTGAACTAATTCATTGATATCCAATTTCGCCGGACACCCTGGATGTTTCCGCCCATCGCACAGAATTCGGTATCCGGAGCAAGACAAAATGGGGAAGCCCAATGACTGACGACTTATCAATGGCTGGTCGTCGTCCAAATCTTCATCGCAACAGTTACTCCTCTACCGATGGTTGCCTTTACTTCCACCGTAATTCAATAACTTTCAGGGCAATAATAGAGTCCCCACTGAGAAAGTGTTTTAGCGGGCAATGAGGTGTTGCGTGACAATTTAAAGCTACCCTAGCTTGTCTAGATGTTTTGGGTGTTGCATGCAGTGCTTTTTTCTAGTCTAATAAATGACGTCGTCGTTGTTGTTGTTTCTTACTGGAAGTCGAAAGAATATTGACGGAGTATACTTTTAGAACAGGTACGTATTTTAGTTGTACAGATAAATCCGTCCCCAACTCTATCTCTCTCTCTCTCTCTCTCTCTCTCTCTCTCTCTCTCTCTCTCGCTGTCTTTTTCTCATTCACCGTGTTTCCACGCCTCTAATTGGCCCAATTCCTTCATTACTCTTTTCATCCTTCGTTTCCTTTTGCCTTCGTCCCTCCTAATCTTTTTTCGTCTCGTTCTCAGATAATCTCCTTTATTACTTCTGGTACCGGAGCCAATTTTCTCCCATTCAATTGAATTCAAACTAAGAGCGTTGTTCTCTGTCCGTGAGGATAAGAATGATGCTACAGGACTTTAAATACAATACAGGCAAAAGCACGGTAAGTCGCCTATATTTCGGAGTACCTACTTGCACAATGTATAATGTTATACAACCGATCTCACGTAGAGCGGATATACATCTAAATGTGGGCATCATACTCTAGATGAGGACAAAATCGATGGACAGACAGGATGTTTGTACAGACAGGATGCCTTGGCTGAAACGTCATTGCGACTATGTCAACGTCCCCTTCCTCCCTGTAGCATAAATCCCACTTGATTACGTAAAAGGCAATGATTAGCACGTTCCTCGTGCCATCAGCCCCAGCACGTGCCTTGCCTACCTGTCACAGCACAGAGTGGACACAGCGTTCGATAATGATATGTGTGATTAAAAAGCCCACCCCCCCCCCCCAGATCGATAAGTAAAAGTACACTTACACAGACATAGTGTTTCAAAACAGGAGACGGGTATGGGGAAATACATGTCTTGTGCGTACCCCGAACTGGTTGTAGGAGTATGATTAATTATATGGCTAAAACGTGCGGTAATTTGTTCTGTTACTTTTAATAAGTATTGACATAGATGAATAGAGTCTCTTACCTAAGCGATATTTTCATTATATCTTGGGAAATGGCACGAGCTTGGTGAACAGGACTTGATGTTGATAATTTATAATGCGTCCATCCACGAGTGGCGGGAATGTCATTGCGCTTTCAATCTATTCCAAAACCATCTTTGCCAGCATGATTTACCTTGACAACAAAAAAACGGCCGCAAAAAATGTTACTTTAATCTTTAATGGAGGTTTGCTGCGCAGCATCCTTCTGCTGGTAGAAATTCAATAACAGAGCGCTGTTTGACGAGAAGTTCATTATGTGACGCCATTATTTTCACAACTGCATTGACTTAGTAGGGTTGTGACGTCACTATATTATAAGCACAAATGACGTCATACGAATTCGTCGTTGCACATGAGTGTAGAAGTATGGTTTGGAAGTGCCTGTGTGAAGTTTCATTATTGTACCTAAAATATGCTTTGATTTATAAGCAAACGATACTTATTTCCAGCCCGCCCTCGTAGTTATGATAAAAGGCCACATTGTTTTGTGGTGTTTATGTTGCTACACTTTTTAATAATCTAATCATTTCCTTTCATGGACGAGCCAGATAATCCATATAAAATTATTGTTCGTACAGATCAGCAGAAATCTGCTGATAAATGAAATAGAATATCTGATTTGCCTCATCTGGTGAGTCGGGGAGACTCCATGACGCTCGTGTGTCGTGTCATCCTAAAACATCCAATTAGCAACAGCAAAAATACTTCCAATAGATGAACTAAAGCTAAAAACACTCCCCACACCTCGCCAAATTTGTCTTATTTACTTCTTTTCCTCGTCGATTTGGTTGGTTGGCTGTTACCTGTTTCACGACTTTTTAAACACAATTTATCTAGATCATATTAAAGGCAGATATCTCTAGCTAGACGATTTAGCGTGTTGCCACACAGAGATAAATGAAGGCTCACTCGAATATCTCACCCAGTCACAGTATACTGATACCAGGCCATTCATACTTGGCACTGTTCCCATAACGCCGATTGCTATTATATCTTAGGTATGACGTAACCTGGTTTGAACCCCCGACCTACTGGTTCCGATGCGGACGTCCTACCAATTGAAGTAATGGTCCGTTCTTGCGGACTAGAAACCTCCGTCTTCCTCGAATCACAATCAATAAATACCTAGCGGGAGGAGGAGGCATTAATTAATTCCTTCAGAAGAAAGAAGAGCTCCGACAAATTATCCTGTTAGAGCCCTCCAGTGACGAGAGAGCGAGATAGAGAGTAGAGGGTTAAGGACTTGGAGCTCAGCTCAGAGCTCTCTCGGTGGACAGAATTAGGTATCTCCGTTGTCACTGCGACTCTCTGACAGTGAGACTGTGAGACTACGCACCTTACTTGATTAACGTAAAGGATACCTTTTAGTCAAATAATGAAGTTGCGGGGGGTTGTTTTTTGTGGTTTTTTTTATAATTGCTATAATACCATAGGTCTTGTTAGTGTTGTTAGCTTTCAGTGTTGGGGTCGTTGTTTATTCGAGACTTTCCATGGTGTGACAAAAACTGACAAAACACAGATAGACTCGTGTGAGTGTCGTCTGTTTTTCGGTACAGTGTCGAAAGCTTAATCCGGAATGTAACACGAAAGACAGATAATATGAAGCCATCTGCTAAGTAATATTTTGTGATTGCATTGCGATAGAGATTTTTTTGCAGATAAAAGATTTGGAAAAGGATACATAATATGATAATAGCATTCTTATTTTTAAAAACCTTTGACTTGAAAAAACGATTGTATCAATTTTGATTATCTTCAACAGGGTCTGTCCTAATGGATATTGGTTGTTGATCCGATTAAAAGCATATTCCGATTTAGGCCCCACATATTATGTAAAATCCTCGTCGAATTAATGGTAAGCATATCCGGTCTTCTTTTTTTTTAGGGTGGGGATTGCTAACATTTGCTGAAAAAGCAGTTGAATTCTACTAATATACATTTATTTTCTTTTAAAAGCATTGGTGGAAAGTATTAGGCTGATCTTTGGGAAAGTCCTTTTGTTTTGTTTTTATTATTATTTTGTTGAAGTTATTGTTATTGTTTTTGTTGTTTGAATTTTCTCTTGTTACCCTAAATAGCAACAAGACTGTGTTACCTTGCTTCCTTATTCCGTTTCACTTTCCCCAATGGTGAACATTATATCGTAATCGATCAAGCAATCTAAATCCATTACTATACATA
This sequence comes from Melibe leonina, assembly GCA_031471865.1. Taxonomy (NCBI): domain Eukaryota; kingdom Metazoa; phylum Mollusca; class Gastropoda; order Nudibranchia; family Dendronotidae; genus Melibe; species Melibe leonina. The sequence continues at coordinate 14,207 of JAUEKZ010258240.1, forward strand.
TCAGGGACTGTAACTCTTGCTGGCTATACATAGATAGTTTGATAGTACAAAAATGGATTTTACTTTTAATTAATCAGATCTTCAAGCGGGTATTATGACAATTCTATTATACCGGTAATTATGAGGAGGATAAGGGAAAGGAGAATTCGGATACCATAATAAAAAGTTTAAAAATCGGACTTTTTATCATTCTTGGTTCTTGAGTTCTTTCCATCTAAAATACGGTCATAATAACTGAACACCTAGTCACACCTAGTCGGCCTACATTCTTCTTTGTCTTATTTTTTGTCCAATATTTTCCCGATTAATTGTCGGTTTTTTGGTGGTTTTGTTTTGTTTTTGTTTTTTGTCCCGCCCTTTTTTCCATTTTTTTGTCAAAGTAAGGTTATCTCTTTTCCTCCCTTCCTGTATTCTTTTTTTATTCCCCCCCCCCCCTTTCTTTCTCCCCCACCCCACCTCTCTCTTTTTTTTATATATCCTTGTCTACCTCTCTCTTTTTATCTCTCTGTCACTCTCTCTATCTATCTATCTCTCTTTCTCTCTCTCTCTCTCTCACCCTGTCTATATATCAATCTATCTATTTGGGTACGCACGAACTTGTTATAAGACAGTGAATCAATAACTAGAGATTTAGGCTACCGCATGCAAAGTCTTGGTCAATGTTTGGTTCCAATCTCTCAGATTTTACTGTTCCGTAGGTGTGTCATCTTACACATCGTCGTTCTTTAGGGGATGATGATAACGTTTTTTATCTTTTTTTTATTTTTCCATAAGATGCAACAGGCACACAAGGCCCACTATGCAAATTCAATACAAACACACAAACACACTGTCAACAACTAGAATCGCACAGGTAGCATCAATGCATATTTCTGTGACATTTTAGATAGGCCGAGAGTGTTCTTTTGAAGCTTTCATGGTTTTTGATTCAGGTTATTTCCATGGGGAGAGAGTTCCAATCCGCGATTGTCCGAGGGAAAAAGCTGTATCGAAAGGCATTGATTTTTGTTATTATTTTATACTCCTATACGTTATATTATTTCTAGATAGTCTTCCCATCTCACGTAAAGTTTGGTAGCAGCAGCTGATTGATATCTTAAAATACCTACTCTAGCAATGGTTCCCGCCGGATTGCGAAAGTAGCTAATGTTAGCCGAGGTGAAAACAATGTCCGCAGTGAATCGGCGAATTGGACAGAAAATGAAGAAAATTAGTTTGATAAAAGTTTTTTTTTCCATTTTTTTTAAATTATCTAAATAAGAATATTATACCGCAAAACTTCATCTAATGTTATGGATACTGGTAAAATTTCGTGTTTGTTTTTGTGGTTTTTATTTTGTTGCTTACTTTTCCAGAATCTATTACTCGCAAAATTTCCCTTAGCTCCATTAGTATAGTAATGATCTTTATTCTATCGCGGGAACTAAGTTATAACAAGACGCCATCTTTCAGGCATCCTGCCTTGGTCAAAATTCGTTCATCGATTCCCATAATGCTGAGGCGTGTTCTAAACTTGGCACTGCTAATTTCGTCTTTATCACATTAAAATTGGGTTTAGCCTTCGAAATTAACTAGATTCATTCAAAACTGTCCTCTCAAAAATGAGGTCTTCTTCTTCTTCTTCTTCTTCTTTTTCTTCATCTTCTTCTTCTTCGTCGTCGCCTTCTTCCTTCCTACTTACTGTTTTTTGCCGTATCTTTAATCAGCCACCATCAACCTGTAATTCTATTGTACGTCATCACACCTTCAAGGGACGTTCCTGTGACGTCCGCAGTACCTCATGAGCGGGTTCACGGTGTTACTTGGAGAGACAGAAAGGGAGAGGAGAGACAGAGACAGAGACACGGAGACAGAAAGGAAGAGGAGAGACAGAGACACAGACAGAGACACAGAGACAGAGATAGAGACAGAGACACAGAGGCACAGAGGAAGAGGAGAGACAGACACACAAAGACACAGAGGAAGAGGAGAGAGAGACACAGACAGAGACACGGAGACAGAAAGGAAGAGGAGAGACAGAGACACAGACAGAGACACAGAGACAGAGATAGAGACAGAGACACAGAGACACAGAGGAAGAGGAGAGACACAGACACAGAGACACAGATGAAGAGGACAGACAGACACACAGAGACACAGATGAAGAGGAGAGACACAGACACAGAGACACGGAGGAAGAGGACAGACAGACACACAGAGACACATATGAAGAGGAGAGACACAGACACAGAGACACAGAGGAAGAGGAGAGACAGAGAAACAGAGACACAGAGGAAGAGGAGAGACAGAGACACAGAGACACAGATGAATAGGAGAGACAGAGAAACAGAGACACAGAGGAAGAGGAGAGACAGAGACACAGAGACACAGATGAAGAGGAGAGACACAGACACAGAGACACAGAGGAAGAGGACAGACAGACACACAGAGACACATATGAAGAGGAGAGACACAGACACAGAGACACAGAGGAAGAGGA
>JAUEKZ010258350.1:0-19462 GCA_031471865.1 Melibe leonina
GTGCTGGAAAAAGTAAGATGATAGATAAATCCAAAAGATAAGAAACAGAAGTAGCGCCCACCAGAGGCGCCCGCCAAATGAACATCTCACACCATCAGCACAACATGTATGCGGACACTGGGCCAATCAAGCCTAGCGCTGTTCTCAAGCACAAAGACGTAAGAGAGTCTAGTAGGGACTACAACCAGAAACAACAAAAAAAGAAAGAAGGATAGAAAGTGTGAGAATGAAAAAGAAAACAAGAAAAAGAGGAACAATTATATAGATAGGTATATAGACATGCTTGCAAACAGACTGATAGACAAAGAGACACAGACAGACAGAGAGAGAGAGATAGATAGATAGAAGCATACAGACAGAATAATTGAGTAAAAAAAAAAAAAAAGAGTAGAAGAGAGAGGGATAAAAAAATAGAGAAAAAGAGAAAGGAAAAGGGATGGTGAAATAAAGAAGAGTAGAGAGGAAGACAAATACAAGAGAGGCAGCTGATGACAAATACTTCCAGGGATCTGCAGTACTACTGTGTAAACTTGAAAACAATACCTTGTGCACAAAATCAATATCAACATGATAAAAATGGGAAGAATTGATTGTTTAAAATGGATTTAATTCATTTACAAAATTTCCATTGAATGACTTTGATCAATGAGCAACACTTTCTTATTTCCTATTACTCATATCTCCAACTTCAAGAGAAAAAAAATGAAATGGGCATCAAAGGAATATTACGGTATCATACCTAAGTATGTACTTCAGCCAAAGATTACTATACAAATATGTATTAGTAAAGAAGACATTGACTTAAGTATAAAAAAAAGGTTTTATACAAATATTACACACACATTAAATCCATACAAAAGGAATATGCAAACTATGAACTTATCATCACTCACAGCAAATAATTGCAACACTAAATACTACTACAGTATAACACATATAAACCAAACTAGTACTAAACCAAAATAAAACAAAGGTCCTATTTTTTCTCTCTCCTTGTCTTTGCTATGCTGCTAACAACAGTACACAAAAATGAATTTCACAGCTGAACCCAAAACCTAAGAATAAAATACTGTAACATTATGATGTGAAGTTATATATACAAAGTAGAAACAATTGACAGCCAGAAACAGTTAATAAAACATTCATCACTCCATTTGCTCAACACACACACACACAGTCCACATAGTCTGTGTAAAAGTAAGGCCCTAAGGAATTCCAGTGAGGAGAGATGGATGATCAATGAAGAGAGACAAGGTGTGCTAATGAACATTCTTATTACTTTTACCTTAGACTTAGAAGTGGATAAACCAAAAAAAAAATCATTTTTAAACCAAAAGGATTTCTAAGCTCCAAACACTTTGCCTTACAGTGTTCAGTTCAACTGTATGTTATTAGGAACAAATTGAAGGAATAATGATTGCCTACTAATGGCAGCCTACTTCACTGTGGAATGATGTGTATGCCTTGTACAATCAGGACTGTACCCCTGATACCAGACTCTCCGTTGTTAAGTATGGGACTCGCAACAGCATTTCATGAGTCAAACATTTGCACATTTGCAAATTTGCTTTAGTAGTCTGTGACATTTTTATTCTTTTTCTTTTTCCATAAGATGCAACAGGCACACAAGGCCCACTATGCAAATTCAATACAAACACACAAACACACGGTCAACAACTAGAATCGCACACGTAGCATCAATGCATATTTCTGTGACATTTTAGATAAAAAAGCGAATAGGATGTAAGTTTATTCATTGTGAGTTTTTGGTTTGGTTGTTTGCCTGTTTAAATGCCCCTTTTCATAAACTCAAGTTCATATCGAAGGCAGACCTCTGTAGAAAAGGTAACATTCTGCTGTACAGAGATAAACTAATGAACATCTCACACCATCAGCACAACATGTATGCTGACACTGGGCCAATCAAGCCTAGCAATGTTCTCAAGCACAAAGACGTAAGAGAGTCTAGTAGGGACTACAACCAGAAACAACAAAAAAAGAAACAAGGATAGAAAGAGTGAGAATGAAAAAGAAAACAAGAAAAAGAGGGACAATTATATATTGATATTAAGCGGAGAGGATCAAGTTTGTCCAGTTCAGAAATTAAAATAGTTCTAATTTTGATTCTATTGGATTGTAATTGTAACAAAGAGAAAAACAAAAGAGATTTTTTAATCCTTATGTCTACCTGGATTTCTCCCCCGACGCCTCACTTGGTTACTGAGTCGTAACACAAAATATTTATCATATAATTGACCAGGTTAAGACAAAACCAAAAGTCAATAATAATAAAAAAGTGTACGATTATACCCCAAAAATTAAAAAGCAGACAATCATAGATGGGGGCGGGGAAAGCATACAAATCCTCTTTTATAGACTAGCTGGCAGGTCAATAATATCATTCAGATAAATGAGTTATGCACTCACACCAAGCACTCAGACACATCACATACCAGTCATTAATGGTCCTCAGATTAAAATTTTACAACTATATACACAGCTATATTCAATGCATAACAGAAAATTATAAAATGTTTATGTAGCACCATCCTTGCCATCGTATTTCTTTGTTTTGGTCATGTAGAAGAACATCTGGAGGGTTTCCTTTTCCATGACAGGAATTGTTTTGAAATGGCTCGCAACAGCCTGGAGAGGGAGACAAATAAAATACAAAATGTTGAACAAAAGCGGAGGAAGGCAACAGAAAATACCAACCTAGGCAGAGCTAGATGAAGGCGTAGAGGAAGACATAGTGAAATAAAAATGTTTGGGTAACAATAACACCCAGGTCAAAAGTTGAAACATGTCAGAAATACTTAATAGCAAGGTCTGGAGTAAACACTGGAAATCATAAGAAATGGGTCGGATTTGAAATACTTGTCACAATGGATCCAAAAACCTTTATTCCAAAATTATATCGCTTCCATAGTTTTTTTCGGAAAAATTTATGGGGTTTAATCTCTCCTCCAAGCCAATGCCCAGCGACAAACAATGAACCCACTTCCCATAACCAGTAAAGGGACGGGACATAACTCAAGCTGACATTTAAAAAATAAATTTTTTTTGCTTTGGACTTTAGATAAAGGCACGACTGATTATAGTCTATTCTACAACTAACATGATTTTTATCCATGGTGGTTCAACAGTGGATAGTCAACTTTTCTTTTTCAAGAGGTTTAGGATCATTAAAAAACAACCAGTCTAAATCTAGTGACACATTTTACCGTATGTTATATTTCTGGGTAAATACTTACATCAGCAAGCTGTGCTTTGCTTAAGCCAGGTCTTGTGGGCAATTTGTAATGTCTTTTATATCGCCGCAATGTATTCACTGGCATTTGGTAAAAGTCAATCTGTCAAAAGAACAAAATATCATTTAAAAATCCTTTACATTAACCAGCTTTGCTGAAAATATAGTAGATATTATAATAATAACAATATATAGTAGAATAACTGACACATACTATTGGTTGTGTTTCATCTTTTATCATGAAGGTATACATAGAGCGTGTGGCAAAATGTTTAGGGTGTGGTGAACTTAAAACATTCCAGCCTCGGCTTAGTCTGTAGCAAATAAAGAGGCTAGCTCCCTTGATTTAGAACTATTTATAATTAGCTCTATGTACCAATGATGACTGAACGCGCATTCAAGCTTTTGGAGTGGAATTATTTTGCTGTGCACTTCCACGTCCCATCACTTAACAAGCAGAAATCAAATGGTCGGTGAAAAGGCTTTTGGTGTTAAAATACATTTTTTTTAAATATCTCCTTTCCAAGACCAAATATCTGACAATTTTCTCTCTCTTGTACCTGACGGTTCATAAGGATTATTTACATGTAAGTCTCAATTTCTAAATCTACCTATAGAGACCAGGAGGCGATGCCATCACACACACACATTTGGTCTGTAAAAAATTTTTTGTCAAAAGGAATTCCATATTCCACAAGTAAGTCTTCTACAGTGAAAATTGCCAATAAGTTACTGAACTTTATTTTTAGGGATAAAAAAGATTGAGACATGGTTCAAATTAGATGGTTTAATCTCTATCAATAATATCTTCTTGTAATCCAAACCATCTGCTTCAATATTTATAATCATTAACAATTGATGGAAACAGTACAGTAGAAGTTACAAATCTTTATAAAAGGCAAGCATTTAAAACACTACACAAGATGATATATTTCCTCATACAGCTATTTAGGGACTAATGCCAACATCTTGCTGAATAATGTGATAAAAGTTACTCCTCTTTATTCCTTTTCAAATATCCAACTATCAAAAAGTACTGAAAAAAAAGAACAAAAGAATTTAATGAACATTCCGTATTCTTAAAATATCGGAATATTATTTTCCTTACCAATAATCAACCCATTACTTATTACCAATAATTATTCGAAACAGCCCTTACCTCTTTGCCTCAGCAATTATTACCCATGACAGCTTACCTCTATGGCTTCTTCCTCTCCATCATGGTACCCAAGGTCATCTTCGCTATCTTTTCTCTTTCTCTTAGTTCTTATGTTTTGAATCTGCGTCTTGTGGAAGTCACAAATGTAAATATGTGGACTCTGAAACAGACAGAAGGGTAGCAGAATAAATAGAGCTATATATTTTATAAATTTGCATGAAGTCATTTAAAAAAAAAAAAACTAGACAAGAAAAACATGTCTATAAAATCATGTTTATCCACAGTCGAGTGCTAAAATAATTCTTTGCCTGGTCTCAAATAACACCCCTTATAAAAATATTGTCGGTGCTGTCTATTTGCCTATATTGTATTACGATTACACATCTCTCTCAAGCATTTCATTCTTTTCATCTCGATATACTGTGATCTTCATTTGTATTTTATATACATCAGGATAGCAATTTGTAAGACATTGGACTTTTTATAAATTTATAATTCTACAGACATATTTGTAGATGCAAAGATGTGCTGTGATATTCTCATCTTATACAAACAAAATAGAAGAAGTATAAGCGTCTGTCAAAAATATATGTATGAATTTTATTCTGATAGTTTTGATGTGCTCATACTTTTGTTTTCAAGTGCACTAAGTGTCATATGGATATTGCACCAAATATGTTGCCTCTATGTAGCAGACTCTGCATAGAGCTATCTCTAAAGAGGCGCCACTCTTTTGAATCATGACCTGGGGTTTCCCCTGTGGTGACTAGAAATCACAACAGTAAACTAAATCATAATTAGATTCAAAGAACCGTAGGAGGTAGTCAAAACACATTTACGATTTATATTAAAATAAAAAGGAACATAGTTTTTGGTTAATCATTTTCAAAGATATAAATTCTTATATTTTTTCATAGTTATTGCCTCTGATTTGCACAAACCCTCACAATGTGCAAATTGCTTTGTAACATCAAAACTAGACCTGGTCTGTACAATAATGTCATATTCAGTACCTGTGACCCCAAAATAACCTGAATCAAGAGTCAGAACTCTGATAGTGTTCCCTAGCGTAATCTATGATGATGAAATGCGTAATATTAGCATAATTTGAATCAATAAATCTATCTTTTACTTCAACCAAATTTTTATTAAAACTGTCCGTATATCAGAAAACTTTGAAATAATTTTTGTGCAACTACTGGTTTTGTTCAAAGTGTGATTTATCAAATATCCATATTTGAAAATACTTCCATCAATTTAAATCATTTTGTGACACATCTCTTCACAGGCACTTACACACAAAAATAAAGCCAGAGTAACAAAACTGAACAATCAACAACTCATGCCATAAAATTCCAAGAAAAACCTTTACTTGGTTTTTAATTAAGCATAAAATTAAATGTTTCCTACCATTTCATCCCGGATGAGCTTCAATTTCCTGGCTTGATTTTGAATGCGTTTACTGTAACTGGCATTCCCAGCTTGACGTTGACATTTTTCGTTATTGTCAATCAAACAGCAAACTTGATCATGGCCAGGCCGACTGTCATCTTCAGTACTGAATCCATTTGTACTTTCAAAGAGAGAACAAACAAAAATAAATTTTTAGTATATCCTATAGATAGATAATAATTCAATATGAAGATATTACAATAATTTGCAAAAACAAAGTGGTTGCATATATCTATCATGTACATTTTATCATGTCTACACTCAAAAACATTGTAATAGACAGGCCTCCTTTCATCTGTTCTGTCACTTTTCTTTCCTCATCCCCTACCACCAGCTTTTGACTGTGGAATGGATCAATCAAAAGTATACAAAATATCTGACACATTCATGAATTGTATGGGGTGTAGCCTATTGCTTCTGTCCCAACAATCAAGATGAACTGAAGACCTGGACCAACCAATGATTGGTGGTATTCAAACTATAAAATAAGATCTCTCGATACTGGAATGTTTAAACAGTAGGCCCTATTTGGAATGGAAAGCTTATAACAAACTACGAAGTTGTCGACAAGATAGTTCTAATCTAATTTTCTGAGACAATCAGTTGGTCTAGCTAGCTATCTAGAAGTCGAAGCTACCAACTCACCTCATCATGGCACAGTCAAAAAGATTGACTCTCACAGTCAGATAATGATAAAAACTGGTGTTTTCTCTTGACCCAACTTAGTATGGAATAGATCTAGTCTACAGATTGACAAAATTGTTATCAATCCGATAGGAGCAAAACAAAACAAAAATCTATCTCAGTCTATCAAGTCAGCTAAATCGCTATGCTACACGCAGAGTGCACGCAGATGAAAGCCGAAAGCTACACACTCCTGAGAACTTGCACTGTGTGTGTATCTAGACTGACTGTGTTGTTTAGCGTGTTTTCCGGTGTTAGTTGAGATTGGTTTCCTTAGTTTTCCACCATGACCGTTTTGCAATCTCTCTCTCTCTCTCTCTCTCTCTCTCTCTCTCTCTATGCGCGTGTCTCGTTTCTCCCCCTCTCTTGAATCTTTTACGTTGTTCTTTTATGAGTTAAAAAATATAAATCAGGTTACCTGTGCATGCCTTTTTTTTTACACGTTCACCAGGCAACCCTAATTTTATTGAATTATCCATGGACCCGAGATACATTACAATATAAAGAATCTAATTTCCCTCAGCCTTATTTATTTATACCCAGTGATTACATGATGTTGATCGCATCTACACAGTGAGTAGGCCACAACAACCCAGATCTACTGTTCTCCTTCCTATGTCCATAAAAATATCAAGAAGGTAAAAATATTGTCATCGCTTCCGATGAGGAGGAGGACAGATCTAAGGGGAATGATAATCGCTTTATGTTACGGACATACAGATGGCGACAATAATTTCGATGCCCAAATAAGTGTTTTGTTTGTTTATTCATTTAAGGTTTGATGGAGTTTTCAACTGCCAAGATCATATAAGTGCCCAATGATAGGCTAGTTAAAAGAACAGCCAGACTTTGGACGTTTCACAGAGAGATGATTCATAAAGAAAATACAATTTCTCAATACAGATGACAATTAGATGATGTACAGGGAAAAAAAATACCACTCAATCACAAAGCAAGGCATACGCACCCTTTGTGTGCAAAAGTACTCTGTCCTTCTATATAGCAAGTGCCCCTGTGGTTAGGTACCATAATATAAAATATAGGGGATGACTATAGGTCTGTTAGGACGGCATGCAGAACCAAGCCTGAGTTAACAGATACAAAACAGTTGTGTGTGTATGCTTGTTAGGGAGCACTGGAGAGAGTGCTGGAAAAGTAAGATGATAGGTAAGCCAAAAGAGAACAAATAGAAGTAGCGCTCCCCAGATTTTGTCTTTTGATAAAGGTAATCAGTGGCACTGTGTTCGTGCTGCAAACATATCTTGATAGGCATTGAGTTTATGCAATTTAGTATTCGACAAAATGAAGTGATGGAAATAGATTGGGCGTAGCATCATAATTCATGTTTGACTTAACACCCACCAACAGAGAAAGAAAATTAATATGAGTCGCCTCAAATATGATGGATGTTCTTGGTCCATAGGAGTCATCGTTTATAATGTATATTGATTCAATCAACATAAGACCAAATGGAGGGGCGAACTTATTTTATTGAAAAGACACTGGCAACAGAGATGCCATTCGACAGAGGAAAGTGGAGACTGGTGTTGAAAGCCTATGATTAACAATGGAATTTCAGTAAAGCCTTTAGAGCCTAATGGCCCGTTTTGCAAAAACTTATATCGGTTTCAGTAAAAACTCGATTTTCATGTTTTCAAGAAATAGGGGGATAAAATAATTTGGTATATGAAATCAGTCGTTACCGAAATCGCTTTTAGATTTTACCGCGCCAAATGTAGTTGTACTTGTACGATACTATCAGATACTTTATGTCTGATACTTATTTATGTAGCAGTTTGTATCTATGGAGAAAAGCAAAGTATAATATCATACCAAACCAAAACAGTAATAAAATAACTACAATTGGTTTAATTCATTAGCTTTTAATACTATGCTTATCGTTTTGTGCTTGATGAATGGAGTCAATAGATAATTTCTGATCTCTCTGAAAAATCCAACGAAAGTAGGAAATGTACCGAAATTTTTTCATGTATATATCGATACCATCGTTATTTATTATTCGGCTGTGCTGCTAGCTTGCTAGACTACAACAAAGGCACCAAAAGCCGATGCAATTTGTGCAATCAACATTGTTATTGTCTTTCACCTCTTGATCTTTAACACATATTGAAACCACAATAATTATGTCTGTATCTGATCCAGAAAGTCCTCCCGAGGAGGCGATGGAACAGGAAGAAGCAGTAAGTATTTATGGAGAAAACCGGCATCGTATTTATCCACAAGAACCTGTTATCGATTGTGTAAATGGCCCTATAACGAAATACAGCTTTTCAGCAGTTTTCATCCTTTTCTAAAGATGTTATGGAATATTTACCGAATCAAAAATTTATCTTGACTTTGTCAATGACACATTTGGAACTGCTAGTTAAGTTGACCAGATTATATCAGCCACTGTCAAACTTTAAAAGCTATCTTATCTAAGACTAAGGTGGATATGCTATCCAGAACTTCCATCTAGCTAGATATGCACCCTGTTTCAAGAGGCCCCAAAAGGGCCCTTAATTTAGCAGCTGTTAATTTACTAGATGTATAGTTATGTGCATTCCAGTAACTTCTTCAACAAAACATTTGAGACAGAAATATAATGCCTTTTGAATTGAATTGAGGCAATTTGATGACCAGTGAAGAATTTGGCGTATTCGTTTTTTCCCTAGGCCGCCATCATAGATATAAGCATCAAATATAGCTGGGTTGGGAATCAGATATGGTAGTTATCCTCGAGTCTTATATCTTAGATCCAAGATAGTGGCCTCCGATTAAAAACAAGCAAGGCTTTATTCTTACCAAATCCCATAAGAAGTCCAAATTCTGTGAGAGACACATCAACTGTTCTTGTCTTTCTAATTTCTTTTTTGTTAGATACTGTTTAAGAAGTTTCTTCAGTATTAAATATAATTTGATGTGCCCATAGACACAACATTATGATGAATAGGGAAACTGTTATGACCCACAAGAGAAATTCTTCTCAGGTGTATGTAGTTAGCTAGGTGTCACGAAGGCTTCCAAACTATAATAGCAAAGTAAAAAATACATCTCGTAACTTAAAGCTGTGGAATTGAGGAGCATCACTTTGAGTTTATGCCCTTTGTGTTTTAGGTTGTTGGAGATGGGAGTGGCCCATCAGTCCTGTTGAAGACGCCACCGAAAGCAAAGGATTTTGCATATGAGGAGAAACTGGTAAGTTGTCCGACTTTTCTCTCGTAGGACTCAAGAAGGGCTTTTATTTTGAAATGTGCAATAACCATTCCCAGTAGTTTTTTTGTTATGCATTGTGATTTGTCACTATTTTATTTTGTGAAGATGTAGAAATTAACTGTCATTATTTGCATATATACGTATGTGTGTGTGTAATATGTGGAGGGAAACTGAGGTGGTGTGTAGTCCCTATGTGTTAATTATAGGATTAGGAAAGTCAAGATATTTTGGATGATTTTGTAATTTTGTTTGATCATAATCGGCACAATGATCACTTAAACCTTTACAATGTTAATGTTATTATTATTATTATTGCTGTTAATACTGTCCTTCTTGATCTTCCCCCCTCTTCTTTTTCTTCTTCATCTTCTTCTTGTCATCCTTCGTATTATTATTATAACTTTAATTATTATCCTTATTATTGTTTCTATCATTGATATGATTTACCAGAGTGCAATGTATAACAAATACATAATTTTCGTTATTGGATGAATAAAAGTATATCTTATCTTATCTTATATTGTTTGTTTTTTTACCTTGTAGGAAACTGATAGAAGCAACAGATTTGACTTCTTACTGAAGCAGACAGAGTTGTTTGCTCACTTCATGCAGACCGGGGCTCAGGCCGGGGGCGGGGGGCCGACTAGCCCTTTAAAAATGAAAGGAAGGCCGAGGCTTCATAAGCAAATGGATGAAAAATCAAAGCTTGTTGCAGCTGGAGAGTAAGAATGCTATTGGTTATCATAAGATAAAGCTGAGATTTGAATGTGACACCCGGACTGAAATCAATCAGAGGAATGAATATTTTGTGATTACTTTAAAAAATCAATAAAGAATATTTGTGTATAAAAAAGGTTTTCATTTATTATTTTTTTTATCTCACTTTGATTCCAAGAATTTGACCATATCTATTGTTTTGCTTTAGTATGCATTTATTTCTTGCAATCAATGGGATAGAGTGGTAAGGTCAAAGGATCAATAGAATGAATAAGGTGTGCATGTTACCAAACTTTCTAGGTCAAGATATGAGACCAAGTAAAGGTGATTGATGACAATAAAGAATATCTACTAATTTGTCTATTTTATTTGATTGAAATATTCACTCACAGGATATTTTGTTTTGCTTGATCATTCTTATTTTATTTTGTTGTGTTTGATAATTTTGATCTCAATGTTTTCATCTGAATTTGCAGCCATCGGCATCGACGCACAGAAGAAGAGGAGGATGAAGAACTTCTCTCGGAAGCTAAAAAATCAGGAAATGTGCTGCTGCGCTTTGAAAGCAATCCTTCTTGTAAGTCTTGATGGGATATTGTGTTACTTTCATCTCTGCCACAGGGTTTATTTTGAGTCTATTTTATGTCACAAGTCCCTGTATTTGATTAGGGGTTTAGTGACCACAAATGTAATTGTCTGCTCTATTTTTCTTTTGCCTCATCAGATATCAAGTCTGGGGAGATGAGAGACTATCAGATTCGTGGTCTCAATTGGATGATATCGTTATACGAAAATGGGATCAATGGAATTCTTGCTGATGAAATGGTACAGTAGAATGTTAGATGCAAATTTCAATTCTTTTCTTTTTTCAATTTCTTTTTTGGTTTGAACTGGTACGCTCTTTTTTGTGACCAGCATAAATTTTAAGGTACTACTGCTGCTACAACTTCTTCTAATGCCTTTACCAACATTATTATGATGATGTTATTAGTAATGATCATGGTGACAATGTTATTGATAGCTTTAACTTTTTAACACTGATAACTCATATTTTATTTTAAAATTGTCAGATTAAATGGAGTGATAGGGTGATGATTTTGGTTGGGGGGGGGGGGGGGGGGGGCCTAGGAATATGGTGACGATAATTTTCCTCTTTTTTGAAAATTTTTTGTTTGTATCAGTCATCTACATAAATATTTAATGGGGTTTGAAAAATTGCTTTGTGATTTGATTTCTATGTCTTTGTGTAAAAACAAAAATAAATATGTGATTTATATTGCACTACCATCCACCTGTGATGCTTAAAAGTACATTAAATGTGGATGTACTTTTGAATATGAAAAAAATAAATACAAATGACTTAATTTTGTAAATATAGATTGTGCAAACATTAAATTATTTCATCACTATTTAAAAAAATGTATTTATATATATTGCATCTCTCTTATTTTATCAATTACATTTATGATTTCTGGAACTTGTTTACAGGGTCTTGGAAAAACGCTTCAAACAATTTCTTTACTGGGATACATGAAACATTACCGGAACATTCCATCTCCTCATCTGGTCATCTGTCCGAAATCTACCCTTGCCAATTGGAAAGCAGAATTTGAACGTTGGTGCCCGACTATAAGGGCAGTGTGTCTCATTGGGGACCAAGAAGCAAGGGTAAGATTAGTTTTCACTTCGTCAAGATCAAGTTTGCTCCCAATGAAATTTGATCACAATTTGTATGTTTTGTTTAAGTGCAGGAATGTAGTTGGTTAAGTCATTTGTGATTCTTTCACCCTTTTGGAAAACATCAAAACGCAACTTATGCATGTTTTATTTAATTGTATGGTAACTCTGTCACCTTTTATATTGCAGTGATAATATTTCTGCCAATTCGTGGAATTCCACTTTTTTTACCTGTCACCAGATGTTTTCCTCTTTTTTTCTGCCGATAAACTGATTTTGTTCATACATTTTTTTAATACAGACTGCCTTTGTACGTGACATCCTTGTTCCTGGAGAGTGGGATGTGTGTATAACATCCTATGAAATGGTGATCCGGGAAAAGTCTGTCATGAAAAAGTTTAACTGGAGGTATATCGTCATTGATGAAGCCCACAGGATCAAGAATGAAAAGTCTAAGGTAAACTATCATGATTATATTTATCTCTTTTTTTTTACTGCTGAATTTATAAGAGACTTAATCGCTTCTTTTGAATTTATTTGGGTATTTTTTTCTCGTTGGTCCTTTTTTCTTCTGATTTTGTGCTTTGTCATATGAGCTTGTCAGTAGTGGTAGATTTTAATGAATAAAAGACAGATTTAAAAATTTTATTCCCGTATATTATTAGAAACAATTTATTTTATTTCTTTTTTTTATACAGCTCTCAGAGATTGTGAGGGAATTTAAATCTACAAACAGAATGCTGTTGACAGGAACACCCCTCCAAAATAACCTGCACGAGCTGTGGGCACTGTTAAACTTCTTGCTTCCTGACGTATTTAACAACTCTGAGGTAATCTCTTTTTTTGTTATGCATTAAATTGGAAATCCTTTTGTCGTCTTGTCATCATTTTGTGTATGTGAAATTGAATTCCATTCTCTCAAATGTAACAGTTTTTCACGCCTACAGGCTAAATCTGTTTCTGTAGCATGAAGTGGATAAGTTACTGTGGTTGCCAACCTTTGAAAAAGACGCTGATGTATCGGACTACTTTCTCAAACATAAATTGTTGGTCATTACCTTTTTTATTCATGTGTGGACTGTTAATTTCATTGCCCTAGAAAAAGCCAAAGTGCCTCTAGTAGGAATCTTACCCGATCCTCTTGGGTTCTGTGTTTCGTCACCACGTTTCTTTCTCTCAAATGTGGTACCAAATAGAAGTACCTGTTGCAGACCTTAACTATGATCTTTTTGAGATTCCTTTTTATGTAATGATCAGATTTATGATTGTATTTAAAATTTTAGCCACCTTAAGCACAATAATTTTCAACAAATCAAAAAATTTTTATGCATAAAATTATTTCTTTGGAATAATCATTAGTTTTTTTGTTTGTTGGATAAGATATTTTGTTTTTTGCATATAAAGAATGTGAAACAATCAGTTGAAATTAGAATATAAAAATTGTAAATACATTGATGTTTTTATATTCTTTTCCTCAAAGGATTTTGATGCTTGGTTCAGCTCCACTGCATGTCTTGGAGAAGATAATGAGCTGGTTGAAAGACTTCACGCTGTGAGTGACATGTTTGATAAAATTGGCATGACTAGTAATCTGTCTAAATCACTCAGACCTTGGTTCCTATCTCAAGATTGCACACTGTCTTTAGACTTAGACCATGTACAGCTTGTACAAAAAATGTTTCATCGTTTTGGCATTTTGCACCATGTCAAAGAGAGAGCTGTAAACGCAATGGAACCAGAACCATGCAAGGATGTAAAGCAAACATATTCCTGGGTTAGGGTGGAGTTGTACAATGTAATAGACAGTTTGACCAGGTTTTTTTAATTTAATAGGCAATGAAGCGAAAAACATGTTTACATCAAACAGAATAACAATAGATACTGATTACGGTACAAATTACAAACAATAATTGCCATCACGTTAATTTAACTGAATAACCAATTGGAAAATGATCATATATAATAGGTTTTGAAAATAATTTACCGGGGGAAATAATATATAGAACATAATTTTATGTCTCTCCATTTAAAACATCCTTACGTATTGATGAAAAAGACTGAATACTGAGTTTTGTCAGGAAACAGCAGTGCTTGATATAAACAGCCTGCCACTTGTTAGTTTCCAAAGGCTCATCATGATTTTATATGAAAGCCTTTGTTCCTTATAATTATACCACAATTATGCTACATGTCTCTTAACATTTTGTTGTGGAAATGATCAGGATGACTAATACATGTAATCATTTTCAATTATCAATCCTTATCCAGGTATTGAGACCTTTCTTGCTAAGGAGAATCAAGTCTGAAGTAGAGAAGAGATTGTTGCCAAAGAAGGAGACAAAGGTTTTTATTGGACTCAGTAAAATGCAGAGAGAATTGTGAGTTGCTTTTCCTTTTTAAATTTTTTTTTTAGTGTTTTTGCCTGTGTGCACATATTACATTACTTTTAAAGTTATTATTTAAAATATGAGCATTGAACAGACATAATTTATTTAATATTTGTTATATTGATCTATCACATTGGTTTCAATATTTAAGATCTGTGAATACTTTTTTTTGTCTTGTCTTGGGTTTGAACTACAGATTGATTCCATCTTTTTATTTTTTTTCATTATTGATTAATCACAGGTACACAAAGATTTTGATGAAGGACATTGATGTTGTCAATGGCGCTGGTCGTTCTGATAAGATGAGGCTGCTCAATATTCTCATGCAGTTGAGGAAATGCAGCAACCACCCATATCTTTTTGATGGCATGGAACCAGGTATGAATTGTAGGATATGTCTTGAGCTTGTAAGCTTTAAATCATCACCATAACAGACTTGCTCAATCTTTGGATTTTAATACTTTGCCATATTTTTAGACCATGAGGTCAAATGTTCAGGAAAAAATTGTTGAGAACTTTTGAAGGTCGTAATTGAGAATTCTCTTCCTATTTAAAGTAAATGAATATTGATTATCCTACAACTCTTAAAAATGTTTGGAGTGTTGGCAACTACTGCAATTTCCGCAAGGCTCATTATTACAAGATAGCAGATGGAGAATTGCTGTGGGTAAGTAGGTAGGTACTAATCTCAGCCCTTTTTTTTTTTCTCTTCAGGTCCTCCCTACACTACAGACTACCATCTAGTTGAGAACTGTGGGAAAATGGTTATCCTCGACAAACTTCTACCCCGCCTGAAGGAAGATGGTAAGAAATAAATGTTCATATATTTACCTAGTAAGGCTACCACATGTCTGTGGAGCCACAGATTTTTTGGATTTTAACATAATAGAAAATAGTTGTTGTGTTTAGTGCTCATATTTTTTCTATTTTAACCATCTAAATTGGACAAAGATTTATAGATAACGCAAAGAAAAGGCTGTATTTTGTGAAGATGCCTGCCTTTATTGTAATTAATTATTTTGTTTTATATGAGCTCTAACTTTACATTAATATAACGCCAAAAAAAAAAGGGCTTATTTTTTTTTACGGGTGTCTTGTCTTTTTTGTAAATCATCTTTTTACCTGAACTCTAATTTTACCCTGAGTAGTCAAGTATCAGTTACTAGTCTACAAATAATTGTGTTAGATTCATGGACTAAAGTATTTACAAAGCGATTGGTTCTGAGCTAAGTCACTTGATCAAGCGGCCTTATATTAATAATCATGGGAGATACGTCAATTGGGATGTTTCGACTTGTTTATGGACGTTTGAAAAGTGAATGGCCCTGACCTAGCCAAAAAAGAAAGTTGGGACAAGGAATATATGAGAAAGAGGAGGTTAAGTATTGTATTGTGTTAGGACTGTATTATTTGATTATTATTGTCTTTTTTCTTTCCTTGTGAATAGGGTCTCGTGTCCTGATTTTCAGCCAGATGACCCGCATGTTGGATATTCTGGAGGATTACTGCTTCTGGAGAGGCCACAGTTACTGTCGCCTAGACGGACAGACACCGCATGAAGAACGACAAGTAAGACACCTATCTTATGAATATTAAAGAATTAAACCTGAATTGAGTGGGACAGTAAAGAAGGGTGGTAACTTTCATTTTATGCTAAGACCAAAAATAATAGGTTGAATATTTCAGGGCTAATGTTTAGTAAATTTTTTCGTGATAGAAGTCTGATCAGATGTTTGAGTATTGTTGTATATACATGAATGGATGGAGATACTTTTTTTTTTTCAATTGCAATGCAGTGCTGTTTACTGTCTTCTCAATCAGTTTGATTTCATGACTTTTTGCAGAGATCTATTTTGGACTTCAACCATCCTGAGAGCTCGAAGTTTGTCTTCATGTTGTCAACAAGAGCCGGGGGTCTTGGCATCAACTTGGCTACTGCTGACATTGTCGTTTTATACGACTCTGACTGGAACCCCCAGGTTGATCTACAAGCCATGGTAAGGAACTTTGATTTCCTCTCATTCAGAATACCTGCATTGATTTTAAAAATCAATAATAGACTTGCCAACCAGTGTGATTTCGCGTAATTTTATACGCGCTGCGGCTGAAAATTCGCGAATATGAGTAATTTTTTTTTTTAAATACACGTTCGGGACATGATGTCTCATTTCGTAGATTTTTATTTTATTTGGCAGAAAAGCTGAAAATATCTGGCAACCGTATTGAGAGAGATGGGTATCGCTAATATGTCGATATCACTATCGACTATAATAGCATCGGTTGATTCTCAGTACTGATTAAGGACTTTAAGTGTGTAAAATGTGTATCAATCAAGAGCAGTCTGTACTTGGTACTGAGTACTTATACGATTATTGCCCAAGTCTACCTATCGGACCAGACAGGCCTACTTCCTGCTCTCGTATTTTGATTTGTTGATTGGAAGATGCCGATATTTTTGCCCTCGATCGGTTGACGTTTCACTTTCTTTCTGAAAAGCAGTGCATTTTATTTGTGCGGCAAGAATCTTGAGTTATATTTTCTCAAACATGGATGATAAATCTAAAAGGAGACAGAGTTTTCTCAATTCATATTTGTCTAAATATCCTTTGGTGAAACCGTGTCTATCTAGCTACCTCCAAATCAAGCGGTAACCCGTTTTACTTTTGTAAATGGGATATTTATATTGGCTTAGCTGGAACTAGTTGATCAAAACGTAAAATTTAAGTCTGACACCATTCAACAACAAAGACAGAATTTGTTTAAACAGGCAAAAGCCTATTGAGCTGAAGAACTTATATTGAAAAGAATGGGAGGCTAAGGAAAAGGCAGATGTCAGACAAAAGAAACAAATTTAGGAAGTGAACAAGTACGGGTGGTACTTAATTGTCATTAAGTAATGATGGTTAAGTTACTTTTAGACCTAAATCTAGCATTGAATTCTGCTACCTTGGCTCAAGCCTTCAAAGTAATAGATTCCGAGATAGCCCAACGTTTTCAGTGTACCGTACCATACAAAGACAAAGCAGTTATTAAAGACTGGTAGCCAAACACCAAACTTTGCTTCAACATATGATGAAAAATTACCCTTTTTCTCTAGCCACTTATGCTAAAAAATTTATCCTATTGCTGGTTCTCTGAAAATATGATATTTTTTTTTCTTCAGAAAATATGATAAATTTGGCATATTTTATAGCAAAAATATGATAATGATTTGGTGATTGAAAAAGAGGGTTGGCAAGTCTGCAATTTAAGAAAATTGATACATAGCAGGCGAGTGGTGTTATTTTATTTAGGATTTATATTATGAGGGGGATACAGATTTATTAGTAGGTGGAGTAATTCACACCTAGTGTTTAAATCAGCGACTACTCCTTGTCGTGTATGAAGAGAAAATATGTGAGAATTACGAACTTATTTGTCATCTTCTAGTGTTGTGTAACATTAAATGTGATTATCTTGTTTACAGTTTAAATTTGATCTAGTTTTGGAAATTTATTTTTGATTGCTCTTTCAGGAAATTTGCTAATTTATTTTCCTTTGAAATTTCAGGACAGAGCTCATAGAATAGGACAGAAGAAACAAGTCCGTGTGTTTAGATTCATCACAGAGAATACTGTGGAAGAAAGAATTGTGGAAAGAGCTGAAATGAAGCTGCGCCTGGATAATGTGGTTATTCAACAAGGTAAATGAATACTCCCTTTAACACTTGTTATAAAGAACATTATTTTTATTTTGACTGCTATAAAGAATTGAATTCTACAAGCCACTTGTAAAGCTTTTTTTTTTTTTTTTAATTTGGCCAACTTTTGGGCCCCTCTTGCCGACAGTGGCAACCTTGTATTCAGCATAGTTTAAATTTTCACAATACTCACATGATTTGATTTCCTCCATACACAGGTCGCTTGGTTGATCAAAACGCACACAAACTGGGTAAGGATGAAGTGTTGAACATGATCCGCCATGGTGCCAGCCACGTTTTTGCATCCAAGGACACAGAAATCACAGATGAGGACATTGACGCCATCATGGCCAGAGGAGAAAAGAAGGTCAGTATTACTCATTACATCAAGGCTTCTTCACAATCCAAGGGTGCCACTTTTCAGGGACATACTGGAATTCTGGGATGCAGATATCTATGCTAAGACATACTGGGCCAGATATGCTCACTTTTACACTTTTGACTTAGTTTTTCCAGTGGCACCCTTGTTGCGTTGTTAGTGTGAGTGGTGTCAGGTCTGAAATTTAAAAGAAAAAAAAAATTTACCCATGACTAGAAAGTATTTTTTATCGTACAATGTACATGGTTGAGACGGGGGAAAAAAGTGGACAAACCAGCAAAGAAGTTATAGCTGCTTTACTGTCAGTGCATACTGTCTGACCCCATTCCATTCTTCTTAGCTCTGTCAACTCATTGAATTGGGCTATTTGGCAATTTGTACACATTTTCATATGGGTAGATTTGACATTGTAGACAAATGTTTTGCATGTGGGTTTTAGTATTAATAAATTCCTTTATATTTAGTTATAGTCATTATTGGTTATTGATTATTTTTTTTCTATTTCTCCAGACAACGGAGTTGAAAGAGAAAATGGAAAAAATGGGGGAGAGCAGTTTGAGAAATTTCACCATGGATGCCCCAGACAGCGTTTACCAGTTTGAAGGAGAGGATTATAGAGAGAAGCACAAGATGGGAACCATTGGAGCTTGGATTGAACCGCCTAAAAGAGAGAGGAAGGCTAACTATGCTGTGGATGCCTATTTCAGGGAAGCTCTTAGAGTCAGCGAACCCAAAGCACCAAAGGTATTTTGAATTATAATATTATTTTAAGATATACAAGTAAAAGCTATCCAGCGGTTTTGCGGGGGGGGGGGTATTTTCCAAATTCTTGTGGTTTTTGCTAGGGGGGGGGGGGGGGGGG
>JAUEKZ010258460.1:0-19461 GCA_031471865.1 Melibe leonina
CTATCATCTTACTTACCTCTGGGCGCTTATATGACCATAGCAGTTGCAAGCGCCCTAAAACAATAAACAAACAAATATCCAAAAGCCAATATTATCCAACATCTGAAAGAACCCTATATTCTTTTTCCCTAAGCCTCAGCGGTGAAGGAAACTAAATACTCCTAGAATCAAAATAGATAGATCTAGGCTTGGCACCAACCGAAAGAGCCATGCTCAATTTTGCACATCATGGTAGCTTAGCCTAAAGAATGCCAGAACGGTAGCATTATAGCTAGCTTCCTAGGCATTTGACTATGGTCAGGCAGCCGGACAAAAAGCCGCTTTTTTTTGTTGTAAATCAATGAAGGCTATACTATCTGAAACTTTATTTTGTACTTAATATTTTTCAAGCAAATACATTTCTGTTACTGTCAATCATTGAACTGGAACCCACTTTGACCCAATGACATCATGGTCTGTTCCAAGTTAGCATCCATTACCGTTTGGTGCTCTTTCTTAGTTATACCGCCAGGTGTGGGGGAAACAATTAAGTCAGTGGTATAACCAGAATGGCGCTATAAGGAGAAGTATTCATTACATGCAAGTCATAAATGCTCTCAAATAGGTGTTGGCGGTAGGTGAGAATGGCGGTATAACGGGTGGTGGTATGACGAGGTTTAGTTGAGTGTACTTAATGAAGGAATTATATTCAATGCTAGGACTGCCAGCTACAGTCTCTTTTTGCTGTTTTTTATATGAATTGTGCTATTGTTATCTCTAGTTTTATCAGAGTTGATTGTTTTTGGCGATTTAATACCTGTTAACCCTTTCACTGCTAAGGTTATTTCTCAAATTACCAACTAGCGATGTCAAAATCTTCAAAATTTGTCTGTTCTTATACTAGATAAATAAGATTTTAGTTGACTGACATATGGCAAAAGCCTGAATTTTTAAATCTTATTTATCTAGTATAAGAACACAGGAACCTTGAATATTTTATCTATTCTGTTTGGTTGGAATTGGACCTCGGTGTGAAAGGGTTAAGAGTTCTGTTGATATGAAGTAAATGCTTCTGGAAGCTTCTGCTTCCTCCTCATTGTTATTCTAAAGTTTTGCAAAACTGTTTTCCTCGCTATCTTACGAGCAAATAATGATATTACCTGGTGATTCAAATCAACTTGTCAGTTCTAATTCTAAGCTGTTGTGTTGCCAGTTACGTGATGGAATTCTCACAGGAATTCTCGTAACCCTTTTACTGCTATGGTTACTTCTCAAACTTCTAACTAGAGACATCAAAATCTTCATGATTCATGTGTTCTTATAAGAGAGAAATAAAATTTCAGTGGACAGACATATGCCCAAAGCCTGGCATATGTCAGTTCACGGAAATTTTATTTATCTTGTATGAGAACAGATGAATCTTGAATATTTTGTATACCTATTCTGTTTGGTTAGAATCCGATACTGCAGTGAAAGGGTTAAGATTCCAATTCCATGCCTTCTTTTTTTTGATGATTCTGAAGAGAACATCTCCTACTTTACCTTACTTACACATTGTTGATTCAATTCTTGCTCACACATTCCCCCACAAAGTTGCATTTTTTAAATTATTTTTTTTTGTATTTTCTTTTTTCTTTTACATGTTATTCTGGATTTTTATGCCTATGATAATAACAATAATGATAATACATTGTGTGGCTAAGATCTGCTTCCTCTGTAACATCCGTGTATCAGCTTGCTGTGATTGGAATTCTTTTGGTTTGCATTACCTAACCCTGCAATGCTAATGACATAAAAAATCTTCAAGATTGCCTGTTCTTATACCAGATAAATCAGATTTCAGCGAACTGACATATGCCAAAAGCCTTAAATTCAGGCTTTTGGCATATGTCAGTTCACTGAAATCTGATTTATCTGGTCTGAGAATATGTTGATTTTAAAGATTTTGTATATTTTGGTTGGGTCAGAATCAGACCTTGCCGTGAAAGGGTTACCAACAATCTCACTAACCGTAAACAGCTGGAAGACCTTGTACTTTATCATTGTAGGTTATTTGTGTGTATGTATGTGCTCAAGACAGCCCGACCGGTGAGGGTTTGAGAAATATTTCATGGGAAAGATTTATGTTTGATTAAAGCCATAGATATCTTGTTGGTCGTTAAAAAGAAATAATCTTGGTTCAGTACGAGGTGAAATTATGTCGTCTCTATCTACATTACAAGGAATTAAATGGGTTTTTTTTATGGGTTGACAATTGTTTTTTTAAACGAAAAGGAGATCAGATTGATCAGATGGTGGTTCTCCTTTTGTGCGCTCAAATCTCATTGAATATTGTTTAAAATTTTACGAATTATTTATGAACGTCTTAAGATACATTTAAGATAGATTGTCTATAGAGTATAGAGTGTGTTTCATATTTTTTTATAATTTTTTATTTTGCTTTATCATTATCATTATTTCATTTTGTGGCGAATACTTTTTGTCCCTTTTTTTTTCATCATCAGTATTTCTAAAATGTAATGTAATGATTCATTTCTTGTTACCTATTTGAGATATGATGTTTTTTTCATTGTAAATCATCTCTCTGTAATATGTGGTTGACTGTGTGAAAAATCTGGTTGTTCTTTTAACAAGGCTATAGGCTTTTCAGTTTCACTGAAATCTGATTTATCTAGTATAAGAACAGGCAAATCTTGAAGATTTTGGTGTCCTTAGGGTTGAAATTGAAATACCCCGTCACATCCTGGTCCCACCGTCCATCCCTCGTCAACCTCCAGGCTCTATGTGCATCTTTAATCGGAAAAGTTTGACACTCAATTTATGTTTGTGTTGACACATTATGCTACATGGGTTACTACTACTGACACTAGCTATGGACCATGGCCGGCAGTGAAAGTGTAGGCATAACTATTATAAAAGACAGTTTTCTTATTTACTCAGGTCCTGCCCAAAATCTTCTCCTTTCTATACCTTCTCAGGCTTCTCCTTTCTATACCTTCTCAGGGGTTTTTCTTGCGGATATCCATTTATACCTTCAGGTGAAAAAAAAATGTTCTTCTTTCTTTAAGATTTATGATAATACAAATTATAATTTGGATGAGCCAGACCACTGCAAGTGAGAGTTATATTTTGTATATTTAAATTTAAGGCTAATCTGTTTCACAGCCAAAAGCTGGTAGTAGGTGAGAATGGCGGTATAACGAAGTTTGAGTGTATGGCAACTTCATGTTTGGTGAGTGATACATATATGCCTTTTTTTTGTGCCAGCTTGGGATTTGGATCTTTGAGATATTGCTTTTTCATTTTCATTCTTTATTTAAGAATGTTAGTTGAAAGAGAAATAGTTGAATAGTGCTTAGCTCTTTATGCCTCCAATATTTGGTTTATCTCATAAAGCATTTAACATTTACAGCAACTTGATATGTATTGTGAGAGAGGTGATTTTTTGCTTTTCCATTTACATTGAGACCATCGAGAAAGGCTGAATCTTGCCACTGACACTGACATTGTTCAAATTTATTTTAATTTTTTTTTTCTAAGGGGGTTGGTGTTTGTCAAAACATTATTATTGGAATGTGACTCAAATATGAATCATGACGCAATTATCTTTTCTTTTTATAAAAAATCTTTTTATAAAAGTATTTATTACATTCCCTTTGTTTTCTAGCGTGATATTGATATAATCATTGTTATTCCAGTTAAACATTCCATTGTTGTGAAAACTTTGATAAAACAGAAAGACAACAGCATTTTTTGATGTAAAGATTTTGATGTTGATTAAAATGACGTGCTGATATATAATACACTAGCGACTTTTTATCTATTGTGTTATATGAAAATGAAGAGTTGTGTTATATGAAATTCAAGAGTTGTGTCTATAAAGTGATTATTATAGGCATTTCACACTCGTGTAGATTAAAACATATCATTCTCTACTTAGCAAAATCTTTTTACTATTACTATTATTATTATTTACTGTCTCCTGTGGTCAATTTTGAAATAAATATTATTTGTATCTTTTTTAAGGTTTGTCTTCCTGGTCTTATTTTCTCTGTAATTAATTAATTAATCATCCAGTAGAAGCACTGTGGGATGTTTGTTACTTTTCTTATAAGGTTTTGTTATGTGCAGATGGAATTGAAATAGATCATATTGAATGGAGGTCAATATTTATTTCTTCTATTTATCAAGTGATACATACAAATACAAGTGTTGAGGCGTATTTGGACAGTTGATAGAGCATCAAACTGTTGTGCTGAAGATCCCTTCAGGGGCGGATTTTTTTATGGGACAGGAAAATCCCACGGTCAACCCAGCAATAAATGGGTACCTGGCCCTTCATACAGCAATGTCCTTATTCCACAAACAAATTGTAACACGCCTAACAGGCGCTTGTCTTGTCCTCTTGTGTTTAAATGTTAGCTGTTGGCCGGGGGAAGTAAAAAGAGTGTATATTTGTGGATATCTTCGCTATATAAGTATAAGCCTCCACTTTATGTATACGTGTCAGAAGACGGGAAATGGAACTGTATTGGGGTCGTCAGTCAGTGGTCCAATAGTTCACACAACTGACAATGGGTGATGCCAAGCATGAATAAACAAAGAATAAAAGTCAATGATTGAGGAGAAAGTGGTTCCCGATCCCCAACAAATTATCTCTTTGTGAAACGTTACGTCCTTGGCAGGACTTGTTATGATTGTATGAAATACTCGTAGTAGTACTACAAACAGAAGGAAACACACTTTCTGAAAGTGAACAAGGCTGTAACTCTAGGTTTGAGTTCTGAGATGCAAGAAAGAAACTTGAAGCTTTGCACTTAGAATAAAGTTAAATTCGATTAAATGGCATCATTTCAGAAAGGAACATTTTTCAATGTATCGTTTTTCTTTTCTCTCTCTCTCTCTCTCTCTCTCTATATATATATATATATATATATATATATATCTCTCTTTCTTTCTTTCTTAAAAAAATAAATACATTATTTTCTTTCTCTCAAGGCTTTTCTTACGCTCTCCTTTATTTTTCAAGTATCTTTTATTAAAAAGTAGTTAATATGTCTTGTAAGGGGGACAAATCCCTTTCACTTTCAGCATTTTTTAATTACAATTTTTCACAGTTATTATTTCACTTTCCAAGTCTTCCTTTTCGATCCATCAATCAAAGTGGCTACAAGCACGTACGTGCTTCGAGACTGAGTTCCGGTATCGTATGACGCCAGCTCGCCATCAATTCAGTGAATTCCAAGTTTTTGATTTGACTCCAGTCGTGAACTGCTGAGACTGTCTAGCGACGCCGTGTCTGAATCCATCCTTTGCTGTTTGAGTCTGGATGAATCCACGAGCGGGGGAGGGGGCAGGGCCGGATCTCGACCCACGTTCAGGCACTGACAGTGAGAAGGGACTTCGTGGGCCACCAGCCTGGTCCCCTGACCCACCGTGGGGGCCCACACCATGGTCCACTGGGCTCGGTACACCTGGACACACCTAGCCCCTCCACCTCCTGCTCCTCTTACACCACAAGGGCTGTTTTCGTTTCTGCAATAGGAGGAAGAAAAAACAACAACCCCAAAAAACACGTCATATAGCGGTAAGACAATACACAGGTGGAATAAGTGGGTTCATACATTATTGTTGCCTGCTTGACGCCCCTTTTATTCATTAAAAAAAAACCCCACAGCTCGTATCAATGGCAGAGTCCTCTAGACAATTTAACGTGCTGCCGTACAGAGATAATCGGAGGCTTCACTCGAATACCCCTCCACCACCCATTCACAGACCACAACCATTTTAAGCATTGTTCCCATAATGCCAAGCGGCCAGGAAGACATCGCTGCTAAATCATTACTTTTACGTCTTAGGTTTGACCACCAGGCAAGCAGGGATACGAACCCCCGACCTACTGGTTCCCAGGCAATTATTCACTTAACCTGTCCTCAAAGGGCTTTACAAGGGGTCCCTGGCCAGCAGCAACACTCAACATACAGGACCAGACATGCTGCCTGTTAGGCACTTGTACAATTATCATATTCGGACAGGGACAACACTGCTCATTTCCAGGTATTCATTCCACACCTGAGTACGGTGAGAAAATGTGGGTGAAGAGACTTTTTTTTTTTTAAAGAACTCAACTTTTGCACCGTCACATGATGGATTCCAACCAGGGACCTTTCAGTCGCTAGGCCAACAGCTTAGACACTAGGCCTCAGAACCGCACGATAGATTAACCCTTTCAATGCCTGTTTTTATACCAGATAAATCAGATTTCAGTGAACGGAATTGTGCCATACATATTTTTGTAGGGTTAGAATCTGACATCGCTATGAAAGGTTTAACAATGGTGAGAATAAATGTCTATAGCAGTGATAGTTTACGATGACGTTGCCCTTTAATGTTATGCTAGCTAGATCAAACGCACTCACAAGCATCGTCCAGCAGGTATGAACTGGTAGGCGTCCCTGAAGTTGATGACCGTGTGATTTAACCCTTGCACGTCCTGGATGTGCGTGAGGACCTCGTAGCCAATCTCGCTTTGGGCAAAGGGAGTAGATATGTACAGCGATTTATTGATGTATGAATAGACAGATAGGTAGGGAGAAATATATGTATTATTATTATTTGATATTTATAATGTGAAAGCCCTGGAATGGGGTCTAGCCACGGGAATGGTTAAAGTGCTCTATGGATGAATGGATGGGTGGATGGATGGATGGATAGATCGATAGATCGATAGTGAATTGATTGATAGATCGATAGATAGATCGATCGATCGATAGATAGATAGATAGATAGATAGATAGATAGATAGATGGATAGATAGATCGATAGATGGATGGATAGATTGAAAGATTTACTAAACTGAATAATGGAATGAATAAGTAGATTTATAAATGTATAAACAGATACAAATGTTTACATTGATGAAAAAGTCGACACAAACAGTAACAGTAATTAAAAAGGAAAGGAAAAGAATCATTACGAACGTATCCAGATTTTTGCGGTACTTCTATGTACGTAGTGGAAAATATCGCTTACGTGTAGCAGATACCACAGTGAGAGTCATTGAATAGCTTCATATCTGCATGAGTGGTGTCGTCTGCTTTATAACGTCTGGCCGGTTGGTTACTTTCTCTATGGCGACTCCTGGCCACTTCCGGTATCAAGGACTGTAACTCCTCCACCGTCATTAACCTGTCGTGCATCTGATCTCTCACATCTGCCATCTGATTGGTTGGACTAGTCTTTGTTGGGCAGTTAGAGTCACTGACGCCATTATTTTTAAATGTGCCCCCAGCGCCTCTTCTGTCCGAGGACGACAACCTTCTGGTATGGGAAGAGTCCAAATTGTACTTGGAGAGGCACAGGTTGCGCGGGTCTGTGTCTCCTTTATGCCACATCCACGATCTTTGTATTTGACTCAAATCCTGATTTGAGCTGGGGTCATCCTGAAATTGGAATCTATCGGTCAGATGTCGCTGAATCTCACCACCATCAATCACCCTTTCTTCGCTGTTGTCGAGATGACCACTGGGCGAACGGGCCCAGCGGCTGCGAGGGTTGAGGGCCTGTAGAAGCAGGCTGGTGCCCGGGGAAGTCGGGTAGTTGCGGCTAGATCGCTGGCGATGGGACTGGAAATACATCATGCAGTACAGAATGGGGATCTGGGATGCGAGGAGTGTCATTGTCTGGGCCGTGCCGTGGTCCGGGCTGAGGAAGGCGTGATAGTGACAGCAAATGTGGAGCAGGCACTGAAAAAACCCCCCAGTGAAAATGAACAAGTTATAGGATAGTCTACAATGCCAATATTATAAGCGTAGATAAAGTAAGCAGAAAGGAGTGTTCATTGTCAGGGCTGTGTGGTCTGTGCTGAAGTAGGCATGAGAGTGATAGCAAATTGTGGAGTATGCACTGAAAAACGGTGAAAATGAGCCAGATTTAGGATAACCTAAAGTGCCAATTAGAAGGCTAGATAAAGTGAAAAGAAAATAGAATTAGGAAAGGCGAAGTGAACAGATAAGGATTTCATTCAACCTGGTGCCTGCCACAGCACCCATCTCCCGGCCCCCAGGCAAAGATAGTTTAACTATTGGTGGCCAGGCGATGTTTGCCGGGGCAGAAACCGAGATCGCAAAAAAAATAAAAAATGAATCAAAGTGTTTGGTCTAATGAAAAATAAAATTGGAGGCGCGGTGGCAGGACATGTAGCGATGCAGCACTTGTCCGGGGGCACTTCGGTTATTCATTGGAATTGCGAGTAAAGTAAAATCTAAGTCTTTTATATTCATTGGAATTGTGAATAAAAATTAAGTCTTGTATAAGTATTTCTATAATGTAATATGATTATCGATACAAGGATGACAACGATATAAACAATAATAATGGTGATGATAAAAATTATAATGTATTTATGATGACTGATATAATACAAATATTGGTGAATTAATCGCACAGACTAATTTGTCACAATTCTTTGACTCGCCATTTTTACCTCCAAAGTACCACAGTCTTTATGCACCAAAATGCAAATCCAAAATCAGGTTATAGTAAATTTATAAATACGCTATTTTGTTATTGTTGTTGTTGTGGTGGTGGTGGTGGTGGTAGTGGTGGTGGTGGTTTGCACAGACATATTTGTCACAAATATTTGACTCACCCTTTATCCTTCCAAAGTCTTTATACACGAAAATTATGTAAATCCAAAATCAGGTTATAGTAAATACATCAATACGCTATTTTGTTGTTGTTATTGTTGTTGTTGTTGTTGTTGTGGTGGTGGTGGTGGTCGTGGTGGTAGTGGTGGTGGTGGTTTGCACAGACATATTTGTCACAAATATTTGACTCACCCTTTAGACCTCCAAAGTCTTTATACACGAAAACTATGTAAATCCAAAATCAGGTTATAGTAAATACATTAATACTCTATTTTGTTGTTGTTATTGTTGTTGTTGTTGTTGTTGTTGTTGTGGTGGTGGTGGTGGTGGTGATTAGCACAGACATATTTGTCACAAATATTTGACTCACCCTTTATCCTTCCAAAGTCTTTATACACGAAAACTATGTAAATCCAAAATCAGGTTATAGTAAATTCATCAATACGCTATTTTGTTGTTGTTATTGTTGTTGTTGTTGTTGTTGTTGTTGTTGTTGTGGTGGTGGTGGTGGTAGTGGTGGTGGTGATTTGCACAGACATATTTGTCACAAATATTTGACTCACCCTTTATCCTTCCAAAGTCTTTATACACGAAAATTATGTAAATCCAAAATCAGGTTATAGTAAATTCATCAATACGTCATTTTGTTGTTGCTGTTTTTGTTGTTTTGGTTTGGCCAAATTCTCGTGGCAGGATATCCTAATTTTTCGTCCCTTGTCGACATGAGATACAGAAACGGTTTGGCTGCTGATAGTGGGTTGGGGGACGGCGCGACTGTTCCAAAATGGCGGAAGACTTAGCTGAGGTCAAAGCTCAAATTTCAGTTCCTGTCTCACCAAATCCCTTGCTCTCCTTTAACATCCCCCCTCTCTCTCTCACACTTTTTTTCTCTGTTTCGCTCTCTCTTTCTCTCTCTCTCTCTCTCTCTCTGTCTCTCTCTTTTTCTCTGTTTCTCTCTTTCTTTCTCTGTGTTTCTCTCTCACTCTCTTTCTTTCTCTGTTTCACTCTCTCTTTTTCTTTCTCTTTCCCCCCCCCCCCCTCTCTCTCTCCCTCTTTCTTTGTTTCTCTCGATTTTTTTCTCTCTCTTTCTCTGTTTCTCTCTTTTTTACTATTTCTCTGTGTTTCTCTGTGTTTCTCTCTCTCTCTCTTTCTCTCATTCTTTCTCTTTCTCTCTGTCTCTTTCTTTCTCTGTTTCTCTCTTTTTTTCTTCTTTCACTCTCTCTCTCTCTCTCTGGAGTGAGAGATGAGTTTGAGTTGAAAGACAGAACCACAGAGAGCTAAACGGATATATAGATGGATGGATGGATGGATAGATAAATAGATAGATAGATAGATAGCTATATATATATATATATAGAGAGAGAGATAGATAAGTTGGTAGATATATAGATAGATAGATAGGTAGGTAGGTAGATAGTTAGATAGAAAGATAGATAGATGAATGGATGGATGGATAGGTAGGTAGATAGATAGGTAGGTAGATAGATAGTTAGATAGAAAGATAGATATGTAGATGGATAGATAGATAGATTGCTTAGGTCAGGATGGGATAGAGACTGAGGGGTACAGTCGCACACAATTTGGATGGTTGGGGGTAATCGTGCCAACTAGAGTACGAGGTTCGAACCTTCTCCCATTTCATAACAGAGCCAGCGGACAAAGCGGTCCTTTGTGAGAAGGCGGCATGTTTGTTTACCTTGTAGCTTGTCTTGTCCGTCAGGGCCTGTGTATTGGATATCCTGGGGCCCTCTGCTTTGTCTATGCCTGACCCTTTAACCCTTTCACAGCCAGGTCTGATTCTAGCCCAACTGAAATAATAATACAAAATGTTTAAAATTAACGTGTTCTTATACCAGATACATCAGATTTCAGTGAACTGACATGTGCCAAATTTCAGACTTTCGCTATATGTCAGTTCACTAAAATATTATTTATCTGGTATAAGAACAGGAGATCTTGAAGACTTGGATGTCTCTAGTATGTAGTTTGAGAAATAAACGTAGCAGTGGAAGGGTTAAGGGAGATCGCTGCGGCAACAACAATGTCCCCTAAGTGTTTGTTGCTCCGAAAAAAAAAACAATGGAAAAAATGCATTGTAAATAATGACAGCTGATGTTCATTCAAGACACTCCGCTCCGCTCCCCCCCCCCCTCCATCTTTAACCACAACATTAAATAATAATAGACGTTCAATAACTAGCAGAGTTGCCCTTTCCACGGTAGGAGCGGAGGTGTGGACTTTTCGCGTAAGAAAATTAAGGTTGATCAGAAACTTCTCCACACATGCACACACATATATACACACACACACACGCACACACGCACACACATACACAAACACATACACGCACATATACACACAAATACGCATACATACACAAACACATACACACACATACACACACGCACGCGCACACACACTCGCACACACACACATACACAAGCATACACTCACACACACTCAAAATTCGGATGGAGCCGGACTCGAACCCGCTGCCCGTGGGTCGGAGATTCATTTACCTATTCAGCCGACATGTCTAACCCATTCGGCTCTCGTGCCTTCTTTATCAAGGGCCCTACAATATACTCCCAACAGAAAGCCATAAACAATAATATTATTATTATGTGTGTGTTAGTCCTGTGGTTGCTGAGGACGGGGGTCCCATTCTGCTGGGGACACAGCCTGTTGTTCAATGCAGCGGTTTCTATATTCATGTTCATAAACTATTACAGTGAATATCATTCTCCGACATTGACTTGCCGACAAGTAACTATTATAATAATATTTATGTATATTGTTTAGTTCTTTTGATGTAAACACCGTTTTTTGGCTTCACTGTCTATTAAAGAATTAAACTGTAAAATGTAAACCGGTTATTGCCCATCTTTGACATCCTTCTACTTTGCCTATTTATTCGTCTGGAAAAGAAGAGTTAATAGCAATAGGCATGAAAAAGACAGACAAGATAATAACATCAACGTTTCGGCCTCATACCTTCTTCAGCACAGACACAACAAAACAAATAAATAACGAAAATATTATCAAACAAAACTCTATATTATAATACTCATGCAGGAACAAAAAAAAGTGATGAAAAATCAAAAGGAGATGAATGAAGGTTGAGTGAGACTTGGGGTGTGTGTATAGCAATGGTAATGGATTTTCCGTCGTATGCTTGTGTATTCTTCGCATTGCCATGACAACATGTTATATATATATATATGTGTATCTCTCTCTCTCTCTCTCTCTCTCTCTCTCCGTATGCCTGTTTCTCTCTCTCTCTCTCTCTCCGTATGTCTGTTTCTCTCTCTCTCTCTCTCTCTCTCTCTCTCTCTCTCTCCGTATGTCTGTTTCTCTCTCTCTCTCTGTTTCTCCCCCCTCTCCCTCTGTTTCTCCCCACCCTCTCTCTTTCTCGGTTTCTCCCCCTCCCTCCCCCTCTCTCTCTCTGTTTCTCCCTCTCTCTCTCTCTGTTTCCGCCTCTCCCTCGCTCTGTTTTTTTCTCTCACTCTCTGCGTGTTACTTTCTCCCGCTCTCTCTCTGTTTCTCTCTCTCTCTCTCTCTCTCTGTCTCTCTCTCTATCTATTTCTTCTCGCTCTCTCTTCCTCACCCTCTCTCTGTATCTCACACTCTCTGTCTCTGTCTATCCCTCTTCATTTCATTGAATTCCACGGCCCTCGTTCTCCTTAATGATTAGCTAGCATGCCCTGTCTTATGCTCATAAATATACCGTTCACAATAATTATTCTGCGCATTGGGACATTATCCTGCGGAAAGTGTGATAGTGATAGCATTTTTTGCGCCATCTTTGTTCAGATCTAGAGCAACATCAATATGACATCTCCACTTATATAACAGTCATTTTTCACTGTCTCTTGTCACGAGGGGCCAGCTCGAGAGTTGTGACAAAAACTGACTTGTTTTATGAATGAAAGAGTGGAGGTCCCGCTCCTAAAGGGTTTTCCCCCCTTCAAAACACGGTCATCCAGTTAGTATATCTACAGATATAGATATCCCGATGGTGAAAATAGCCTCTGGCTTATCCCGGAGTTTAAAAATAGCTACAGGTTTGTCTGCACTGACTCCTTTTCCTCAGACGTCCAGACAACGAATGACCTTGACCTTAGCACAGCACTGTAACAGTGTTTTCACTTTTCCCAGGTGGCAGCTCAGGGACGCTTCCGGTTGGCCAGAGGAGTCAAAGGTCAGGTTTAGTGGGGGATTTCCCCACCTACTGATCCACTCACTTTTCCTTCCACTTCCTTAAAGTAAAAATAAGTTCATGCACCCGGAGCTTATCCCGGTGTTTGCAGCGTGAGACGGACAAATGACAATGGTTGCCACACTCTAGATAGGACGCTGGTCTATCACAGATTACTTCCCCCAACCCATATTGTGGATTGGTACCCATTTTACACCTGGGTGGGGTGAGGCAATTGTTGCTCAAGGAAAAAACCGAAGTACCACTGGCAGGAATGGAACCGGGTGCCCCCGAGGTTCTGTGCTGCGTCGATACCAGTTAGGCCGCAGCGCCTCTCCCACCTCCTTGACATATTACAATGTCTATCGGCGTCAGTGTCGTGAATGGGGACGGATCGGATTAGGCCAATCACGGTCACCATGATAGGAACAAAAATATTTCACCATCGAGATGCCTCAATAGGACTGTTTTGTGATCGAGCGGAAATCTCCCATAATGATCTCCGTTTGGTGCGAATAAATATAAAATGTTATACGGTATTACAGTATCTTATTTAACCCTTTCAATGCTAAGATTACTTCCAATCAAACTAGCTAGATGTATCAAAATCTGCAAGTAATGCCTGTTCATAAACCTGGTATAAGAACACGTAGGTTTTCAAGATTTTGCATAATCAGTTGGGTTTATAATCAGGTCCCGCTGTGAAAGGGTTAACCCTTTCTCAGCGAGATTTGATTTTAACCCAACTGAAATGAGCAAACTCTTGAAAATGTACAAGTTCTTATACCAGATAAATCAGATTTAAGTGAACTGACATAATATGCCAAAAGCTTGAATTTCAGGTGCCATGTCAATTCACTGAAATCAGATTTATCTGGTATAAGAATAGGCAAATCTTGAAGATTTTAGCGTCTTTAGCATTGAAAGGGTTAAATACTAGCCGTTGTATCGCTTTGACATTTTGCAAATAAAATACTAATTTGTTTTGGGCCTTCTGGTTTCGAGTCTTTATCTTTTTTCTTTCCTTCTTTCCTTTCCTTTTTGTTGTATCCTATATGTTTCTTTGTCACAATTATATCATTATGTCCATTGCGATTTTGTGTAAAGCGCTTTCCAGGAGAGGTGTTATATAAACATGACCGTCGCCATTATTATATCACAATTATCATCATCATTATTACGAACAGTATTATTAACATCATCATTAATATCATTATTTTATTTAACATTATCATTGTCAGCATTATCATTATACTTATTATTATTATCATTATTATCATTATTATTATTACTATCATCATAAATCAGATAAATCAGATTTCAGTGAACTGACATATTCAGGCTTTTGGCATATGTCAGTTCATTGAAATCTGATTTACCTGGCATAAGAACAGGCATATCGTGAAGAATTTGGTGTCCTTAGCAGTGAAAGGGTTAAGGTCAAAGGGTGAGAGATATCGTGCCATCTCTGTGTGGACTTTTTCTGGGAGGAGTCATGGCGGGCCAGGTTGTTTTTGTCCACGGGAGCGTGGCAGACAGTAGAGGGCGCTCGTTACGCTGTGACCAGTGACGCGATCAGATGTGACCGACCCCGTGTGACACACACACACACAAACACACAAGACATACACACAAAAACACACACACACATACACACACACACATGCGCGCGCGCACGTAGGCACATACACGAGTATACGCCTTGACCAGCGGTGGTGCTTTCCTGCCGATCGGAAATGGTCAGTGAAGACTTCGATCCAGAGGATGCTTCCATCGTCCACAGCCAATATTTTGGGTAGGCTTTGATTCTTACATCATCTTATCGTGTTTATTTTATTTCATTCTTGAAAAAGAAATTGTTTTGGATAAATTTTTTTGTTCAGATTTTTGTTTTGTTCTTTTGCAATCGAACGTAGCAATCACCGTCGTGGGTATTTTTAATCAATCGATACTTTTAAGAAATGAGAACATTATAAAAGAAAAAAAAAATACAATATCAGGTTGATGGAAAAATAGAAGTTAAGTGTAAAGGAATAGAAGTGATGTAAAGTAAAATGACCTTTGTTTATCAAAAAGGGGAGAGAACGTGTGTCATTTGGGCCTACGCAAAGGGAGACGCGGTGGCCTAACTGGTAGCGATGCATCACAGAATCCGGGGGTTCCAGGTTCGATTCCTACTTCGATTGGCACTTCGGTTTTTTCTTTGGCAAGGAAATATACTTCACTTGCCTCACCCCACCCAGGTATGAAATAGGTACCAATCCACAATTGGGATTGGGGAAAGCAATCTGCGATAGACCAGCTTCCTATCCAGAAGGTGGCAACTCAAACCATTGTCATTTGTCTGCTTCACGCTACAAAAATCGGGATGAGCTCCGGGCCCATGGGCCATATTTAATTAATTTTACTTTACAAAGTGAGACAGGGACATGGGACACCCAGGGCGTAATGCTCTGTTTCTGTTTCTTGATGTTGTTAGGGAATCGATGGTACCAATTGACGAACCGATCGCGGTGGTTCTACAACATGTCAGTCTTGTGCCATTGCTAGCAAATTAAATCACGATTGAAGGGAGGCTTGAACCCCAAACGAACATACTACTATCACGACTGAAGCTACGATTGAATATTAGAAATAGTGCAGAACTTGCGTCAAAACCTGACTAGAATTAAAGCATTAAATAATATCTGGATACATGTTTTAGGCAAAGATTACTAGAATGCTAAAATAAACAATTGGTAGTGTAATAATACATGACACCGATAGAAAATACAGAAAAAAGTAATTCTGCTGGTCCGTACATTCTAGCAGTCTTTAGTCTTAGGGTAAAAGACGATTTATTTGATAGGCACAAATTAAAATATTGTCTTGGGATGATGGTAAGAGAGGTGCCAAAGTAGGCCTGGGGTTCGAATCTAGTTTATGGCGCTATTTACCTGTATTTTCTTTGAATAAAACAATATTCATTC
Source organism: Melibe leonina (assembly GCA_031471865.1). Lineage (NCBI taxonomy): Eukaryota > Metazoa > Mollusca > Gastropoda > Nudibranchia > Dendronotidae > Melibe > Melibe leonina. The sequence goes on from JAUEKZ010258460.1 coordinate 15,795, forward strand.
TTGCTTCTTATCAGCAGTGTCCTTACAATTCTATTTTCTTGATTTTCATTTTCATCAATTTTCAGTTTCCGTTACATACATCGTTTCTTTGTCTCTTTTTTTATGACTGTCCTTTTTGGAATTTTTGTCAACCACTTTAAATTATAATCGCTAAAATTAAATCGTCGGGGAATTGCCATTGTTTTGAATAATGTATTATCAGTCCTTGTTTTTATCTTTGCCTCCTTTGCCGATGGATTCCATGTTATTAAATTCTTACACGTAAGGTTGACTTCATTTTGTGTGGTAATGTAGCAATGTATATGGTGCCAGTGTAACCAGAATAATTCAATCACTCGCCAATACGAGTGAGAACATATCACACAAGGGGGAAAACAAATGAATTGATATATATGTCAGTGCTTGAAACTCATGTCTTGTTGATGTCAAGACTTTGCCCTCATAACACGTATATAAGATAAGATAAGATAATAAAATAAAATGAAATAAAATAAGATAAGGATGACTTTAATGATCCCTCAACGGGGAAATTATTACAGATATAGTTACATACAGACATAGTGATGCGTCATTAAACAGGAAGCACAGATACACAATTACGATCAAACAGATATTAAAATGTTTGAAAGGAAGAGAAGATTATATTGGAAGGTGTTTGAAATTGATTGGTTTATACACAATTTAACAATAAAATAAATTGACAAAAATGATAGATAAATAAATCATAAATATAAAAAGAATATAAATTGATATGAATAGATAAAAAGGAATAAAAAAAATAACAATACATTTCATCAAAGCTTTGATGCAAAGTGCTTAAAATCGAAATGGAGTGTTTAAAATCGAAATGGACCTTGGCAAGAAGAAATGGCCATATGATAACGATTCGTCCTTAAACTGTTATTGTACTTGCTGAACTGAGGGGCAGCAAAAATAGATAACATCCACTCAATCTGTCCAGGGCCAACTTCCAAATTTTGATGGTACCCTTTATCCTTCCCATGTTCTTTATCCCCTGATCCGCAGTACTAGGTGTTCTTGATTTTTTTACCGTCCTCGTGGGAAAAATTTGCTTTGAACAGCAAAAACCATCACAATTGAAGTCCCACTATGGCGAAATGTGATTGATTTCCTTGGTTTGTTTGGCCTGATGAAAAACGCCAGTCTATAATTAGGACACATAGGCTGGAATCGCTTGCGGAGAGGCCATTTTTTGAACTCCGCTTTCCCCCTGGTGTCCATCAGTTTACTACATCCTTGATGTGGACATATTATTATTATTATTATCATTATTATTATTATTATTATTATTCTCGTTTTACATCGTCTATAAGCAAACACACTTTTTTTAACATCGGCACTTATGACACCAAAATCTTCAAAATTTGCCTGTTCTTATACCGGAATTTCAGACATGGCATATGTCAGTTTACTGAAATCTGATTTATTTGGTATAAAAAAACACGTACATTTTCAAGATTTTGCATGTTTCAGTTGGGTTAGAATCGGACCCCGCTATGAAAGGGTTAATATCAACTTTCTTTTTCTGTCTCTGGACTCAGACTGGTTGAGATCCGTGATGACACTGTTGTCCATTTTGTGGTCGGTGGCCAACGGAAGTCCCTGGTTCCACTGCACCGGCGCATGCGCACGTTGCCGCCGCCAGGTGGCGCCCATGGAGGAATTGGTGCTGCAGTTCTACCCTGGACTATTCAGTCCCTCCCCGCCTTCTGCACAACACGCAGTTTCAGGTAACCCCCTTTTAATTCTAGCCTTCGTGTATAGTGCTTTATTTAATAAAGATGATTATATTCACAACATTGGTTCCCAGATGGCGAGACAAAATTAATTTAATTAAAGGACTGATCTGTTCTCCTTTAACTTTTTGACTTCATGGATAGTATTTTATAATTTATCAAACTTAATTCTATCCACATCATGTTCCAGATAGCCAGTCGGCAAACTTTGTATACAGCACATCGGCAGAGGTCCCCACAGCGTTGGCTGGGAACACCAGCAGTAACGATCATTTTCATAGCATCCAACACACCATTAACAGTAAAGAATCCCCGGGCAAGAACAGTTCGCAGCATTCCAAATCCAAACACCAAAAGCAAGCCAACAAAGAATCCAAAATGACGATCGATGGCACGTACAGCACGGCGGGGCCTTCCTGTTGTCAAACGTAAGTTGGGTGGTAACATCTCGTATCTCAACCCTTTCAAAATGAGGTCTGATTCCAACCCAACCGACCCCCCCCCCCCTGCAAAGTCTTGAAAGGATGCGTGGGCTTATACCAGATAGATCAGGTTCCAGTGAACTGACATTATGCGAAAAACTTGAATGTCAATCCACTGAAATCTGATTTATCTGGTATAAGAACAAGCAAATCTTGAAGATTTTGGTGTCTCTAGCATTGAGAGGGATATAATTGATACATTAAAACTTGTCTGTTTGATGTTGCCCACTTTTTTATACCGTTTAGCAGCACATGCACTTGATTGATGATTTCGAGGGCATATTTTGTAAGCCCATGAAGTCGATTTCATGACGCGAGACTAGAATTTGTTCCGAGGCTGAATTCTAAATTTAGCTAAATTTGGACTACCTTTGAATATTTTGACCATTCAAAAATTCAAAACAACTCACTCCGTAGTAGATACCGAAATCGAACTAAATTTAGAACATAGTCTCGGACTGAGCTTTGGTCTCGCGTCATTCATGAAATCGGCCCCCTGACGGTCCCCCCTTGCTGCGTGAATCACGTGATCCCTGTGTTGCAGGGAGGTGGAGTACCTGACGCCCCCGAACGTGACGGTGGAGGGACGTGTGTACCAGGTGGTGCACCTCAGACACGCCTTCCAGTTCATTCCTGTAGGACGGTGCCGGTAAGTGCCAAGTAAACACAACCAGATTCAGTGCTAGATGCACGGACAACGCAACGACAATAAAGAACAATGACCCCCTCCCCCTCCAAAAACAAAACAAAACAAAACAAAACAAAACCCCAAAACAAACCCAAACCAAAAACAAAACAAGAACGAAACAAAAGAAATAATACAGAAAGAATAGAAAATAAAAATAAAACAATCATCCTCTTGCTGCTCCTCCTTTCCATTTTGACCTCACTTCTATCCTCTCATATCCTCCGCCTTACCCTTGCCTCCCCCCCCCCTCTCCACCAAACATTCCTCCTTACCACCCTTCCCCTCCCCAGGTCAGGCAGCACATGCAGCTACGGAGAGTGTGTGGAGCGATATAGAGCCCACTGGGTCCTCCTCTATAACGACACCCAGCCCCTGACGGGCCCACCTGTTAGCTTTGCCCCCGTAGAGGTCCCATCTCACTGTGATTGCGTCAACGTTGGCAAGTCATGACTTGACTGGATGGATAGAAGAATGTGCACAGTGATGAGAGAGTTGTCTTTGGAAGCTCTGCTGACTAACTTGGAGCCTAGTTGCTGCCAGGGTATGAATAGACTGTTTGTGTTTGACGTCAAAATGACATGACCTATCAGCGTATGAATAGATTATTATGCGTCTGACGTCATAATGACAACGTGGCCTGTCAGGGTATTAATAGACTGTTTACGTTTGACGTCATAATGACATGACCTATCAGCGTATGAATAGATTATTATGCGTTTGACGTCATAATGACATGACCT
>JAUEKZ010258571.1:3617-19446 GCA_031471865.1 Melibe leonina
CTGTCAGTGCAAGATGAATGGACAGCTTGTTAATTTTTGTTGTTTTGAAACAGAGTTAAAGCATACAGAAATTATACTATAATTCTTCATGTTACATGCCCACATGGTAAAGGATGGCAACATCAGCTCCATGTACACTTGCAGCGAGAAAAAAAAGTTGCCTACCGATTTTCCTTCTTTATCCAATAGGACAGCTTGGCCCTTATTTCTTCCTGCACACACTAGGAAGTCTGTCTTGTGCACATCCAGAGCTGAGTACCAAAAACTGTTTCACACCAAATGAATAGGAAAACACTTGAAGCTAATCTTTTTTATTCTTCTTTTTAACAAAATTTGATCAATGGAATTGGGTACAGCAAATTTGAAATTATAATCACACACACATATTCACTCCCATACACACACACACACACAGACACCACACCACAGGCACACAAAAAGAAACAATTTTGTTACCTATATCCAGAAATGATACGAGCGATGCATAATATCTAGTCATGACATGCATGAATTTCTGACGTGTGCTGGCACAGACAGATCGAGACAAAGGATCCATGATTCAGGGAATTATGTGACTCTAGATTTGGTTGGTTTTTTTGTTTTCTGATGTAATCAATACACATTTCTTCTTCTTCCAATTAACTGAGACTGACTCAACTGGACTGAGTAATAATACTGTCAGTCCACATTTCAATGTGGTCTGTTACAGACCTCTAACTTAAGAGCGTTGATTTTTATTTAAGTCAATACCTTATGAGGTTGATAAAGATGATTATACTTGTAAATGACATAAGAGAGACCTATCTATATTTATTAATAGTCGACAGGCACACACTCACTCCCAAGACATGGTGTCCAGTAACACTTGGTTCAGGCGTCCTTCAATATCACTCAACATGACCTTGCCGCACAGTGACGACGTGTAGACCAGTTCGTCTTGGCTTGGATGGAACTTCATACTGGAAATGTTCCCTCCTGGACCAATCTGGGAATGGGCAATTTATAATATGTAAGTTAAAAAAAAAAAATGTCTTTAGTCAGATAAAACTACAGCCCACAAAAAAAACCCCCAAAAAAACCACACACATAAGAGAGAAAAATCTTAAATTGATCGCAGCAAACAACTCTGAATAACGATAATCTGTTATCTGGTCAAATTCTGATAAGAACTCTTTATAAAAAATGAAATGAAAAACTAATCTTTATTTCAACCCTTGAAAGCAAATGGTGGCTTTAAGGATATATCATGTTAAGATGTGACAACAATATCACATCTAACAGGGCCATGCAAGAGTCAAAGATGATAGATGCCGTACGCTGACTGTCCAGACTGCTATTTTAGACCCAGATCTGAAGTGACTAAAGAAAATCTGCAGCTGAGAGAAGAGCTTGAGCTGCATCGTCTAGTGCAGGCCTTAAAGAGGTTGAGGGAGTTGGTTGAAAAAGTGTGAAAAGCTTCCAGGGCAAATTTCTAAGACAACTTTGAAACAAAGTAGAGAGGATGGAAGCAAAAAATGTAATATAAACTCTCACTCCTTGAAAAGTCTCCACAACCTCCAGTCTTGAATAGTCTTTTCTCTTGATCTTATAAAATATCTTGTCTCCATGCTTCGAGCCGACACCCAGGAAGTTTTCTTTGCGAGGATGCCATTCGATGGATGTGATTCGGCACTGGAATGGGTGGTGGTTGTCAGCCACTTCGAAATTGATCAGCTGATTGGCCACACTTCTTGCCACCACCTGATATGGAAGAATAGAAGATGTATATTGATTTCATTTTAACCAGCTCATGCACTGATTGTTTAAACCATGATATCATATGTTTATCATAAATTTTCAAGAAAAATAATGAATTAAAAAACAGACATGTACAGAATACTTCTTACAAGACAAACAATCAATCTAAGGATGTTGCAAAAAGAATAACTTCAACTAATTATATCAATAAAACAAAATAATGAGGAAAAGAATAAACTTTTTAAAAATCATAATAAGTGAATATGTAATATTAGAACTTACCTGTGAATTAAGATATGAAGATCGCCCTATGGTGGATTCAAAATACTGCTGGCAAATGTTTTTACTTTTAAAAGGAATGACCGCTCCAAGTTGACTTGAAAATATCAGCGTTTTCTCTAAGCTCGATTGATTGGTCTTAGTCTTATTGTAGTTTGAGGGGAGAAAAGGCTCTGTATGGGATAGAACTTTGGATGTAGTAGTTGAAGATACGACAGGCTTTTTACCTGACTTAGAGGAAACTTTTCTACCATTACAGGCACCTTGCTTCTTTTTCTTTATCGTAGACTTGAATATGTCACAGTAATCGTGCTCGTTGCTGAATGCAGGGTTCATTCTGCATTTCTCTTCTGCAGGTTTAGATTTTTCTGACAGGAAGTCACTGCTACAGTTGGAAAGTTTTAAATTTTCTTTTTCTGTTTCATTTTCAGAGGACTTTTGTTTTCTTTTAGTGTTAACTTTCTTGGAAGTCTGGTTCCCGTGGCTGTCATCTGCACTGTTTAGAGAGTTGGATTCAGAATGAGGGGCTTGATTAGTTGCTTCATTTTCTAATTTCAAAGACGCTTTACTCTTTTTGACTGATTTCTTTTCGGGCAAAGCAGCAGTTTCAGACTCAGAAAAGGCCAAAATTTTATCTGTCTTGGCGCTTTTTCCGCCTGCTTTGCTCGATGACGATCGAGTTACTCTTTTTTCCTTTTCAGCCATCTTTATTTGAAAACCTAAAAACATAGAGAAAGGTGAATTTCATTCAGTATACCTGGTTACATACAATGAGGTCGGCTTTAATAGAGTGTGAAATTTGCCTACTGCACCAAATAATGCAAGTTGTGTTTCAAGGTCAACCCCTTTTCTCTGTAGTAATATTAATCAAATTTTATTTATAATGCACTTTTGCCATATAGGCCTATATATACCATTCAATACCCTGGCAATATTTTTGGAGCAATTCAAAGCTGTCACCTAAACATTTTCACATATGAGATATCAACACACACATACACTTACACAAATGAATTAAAATATCTCAATAACAATACACATGAATGATAGATGACCATTCACAATAACAACACACTGACAAAAACAAACAAATAGAGAAACAAGCAGTGCCAATCTAACATAAGTTGGGCTTGACAGCCCCCAGAAATAATACATCAGAGCAATCTCACAAATACACACAATGTAGGTGTCTACCCACAAGTATACAATACATGCACACTCATACTGATAGAGAAAATCCCTTTGAACAACTACAAAATATTCATTGCAGTGCAGTGTAGAGCCTATCTACTCTGTCTGTATGTTTCAAAGTGGCTGCAAACACTTACAAGAGAGTTACTAGACCCACAGGCTACAACAAGCACTTATCAGGGGACGCCATCTGCAACTCACCATTCTTTGTTTCATTACCGTAATGAAAAGTCCTCTTACACAGTTCCCATGTGGTCTAGTTGTTAGGTATAGAGAGGTGCTATAAACGTGACGGCCGGGGTTCGATTCCCGATTATTTGCGTTTTAAAAAAATTAATTATTTGAACGGAGTCGCTATCTTATTCAGGAAATATTGCTACGGGGCAAAGTTTAATTCATACTCGATTTTTTTTTAACTCTGAAGAAATGGATTATAACAGAAAAAGTTCATCACAGCACCAACACTTTGAGACATAACTATTGATCGATATAATATTCCATAAACAACACTCTGATTGTGAAACTGGGAACTTGCATGAAGATATTTCAGAATTCAAGAATACTACACTTCGGTTGGTATATTTTGTTGGTGTTGATCGCGACTATAGGCAAGTCTATCGTTCGTCAGAGGTAAAATGGATTTTTCAGCTGACACTCAGATGTAGATTTTTGTCTCATTTTTCTCTATTTATTATCAAAAGAAAAATTATATTTGGAAGCTACAGACATTAGATAATTCTTTTCAAACTCAAATCAGAGATTGTAAATGAGACAAGCAACACATACAAATATACCAAAAAACTAGAATGAGCTGCACCATTTTGTGACAGCCAATGAAAATTGCGCTTTTAATAGCCGACTGCTTGACTTCGTATGATTCCCTCATATGATTTCTCATATTTTTCAGGAAATAAACTGAAACACCCTGTTCTCCCACACATCAATCAACATAAACAATATAACCTGTCTAGAAAAGTATATATATTTGTGTTGTTAGTGTTAGGTTGTGGAGTATTTATGTGCTTGGAGTCAAGCCACCAGTAAGTGCTTCTAGCCTGTGAGTCTAGTTAGTTATACTTAGTTTAGTTGCCTTGGGGTGAAAAACAAGTTTAACTTTCTTTTCGCTGATTGTCTAGCTTGATTTTTCTCTTATTGAACAGCAAACAAATTAATTACAGTTAGTTTTTTCTCCGGGTTATTTCTCCAGCATAGAATATCTACTGCTGTGTCTGGTTCGTCTAAAAGCCGAGGTGTTCCGAGTGAATTAAAAGCGCACTCAAAAATGCAACAATATACACGATGACTCTTGAAAGTCAGGAAGCAATTTTGATGCTCGTTTTTACCTTTTGTTTATTTACCTTAGCCGGATATTTTAAGAGAGCTATTGTGGCCCTGTGTGACTACTGCATTCACGCAACACACATGTGGCCTTGCATTTGCAGTGTTGTTATCTAGTTCATGTTTGTAAACATTACATAAGTGTGGCCAGGTAATCTTTTAAAAGTCCACCGTATGCTATGAGGACCCCTATTTATTAGAAATGGCAATACAAAGCTTCAGATGTCCTCTATCTTTGTTTAAATCAACCATATACATACACATACTCGATACTTCTAGCTGTTGTTAAGCGATGATATAAAACATTGTCATATTCTCAAGCATATTACTGATACTTTTTCATTGCAACAAAACTCATTGTTCGTGACTATTCCAAATCCAAATCAAGTTGTTTTATAGTGAAAATAGGAAAAAAATCCATCTCAATGCTGTGGTTCTTTATAGCAATCGGTTTTTATGACACGATTTCAATTTTTTTTTTAAAAGACAGCAAATCATCTATAAATTAAACCATTTCCGACAATATAATCCTATCTGGTATTACAGCTACATTCCTCGACCGAGTTTCCTTTGGAAAAAATGCGTACGCATCTCTCTATTATTTTTGTCACCACTTCCGATTCAAACCAAAACAAAGATTGCTCGATAACCTGTTGTTACGTGAGATTTCTCCAACAAGTGAAGGAATTCGATAAAATTCTGACAATCCTTGCCTGATGGCAAAACCATATTCTTAGTGAAGGATATGATCAACCTATGGATAAGATTCCTGCTGTTTTCCAACCCGTAGCAAAACAGTCATCTGTGGCTTGTTTTTCTGAACAGCTGGGCCTGAAATCACAAAATGGCGTCCAGTGGAGCGTCCATCCTAGAAACCAGCGTCATTAGGGATGCAGACTGCGAGAGGGTATTCAAAAGGTTTACCTTCAAATGTCTGCAAATAATCGTGCAGTCAAGAATTGAAAGACCCGTCTTACAAGGGAAGGATACAACAAATGATTATGTAAGATTCTTATCAGAAGTCTTGTTTATGACTGTATTGTGCTATCTCTATTGTCCTTTCAAGGCTAGATCTCTATGATCTAGTGTTTTGAATCAATGCAAAAATTGTCAAATTGGAATAAAATGTTGATCAACGAGACAAAGTAGTTAATAGGCACTTTATGAGTGTATCGGTCCCTGGCATTCTAGTTTCATATTGACATGAGAGAGGTTGCCAGGAATTTTCCTGTTATTTTTTCCTTTTTCCAGCCAAATTTTTTTTATGTGTGTATAACTGTGTGTATCGATATTTTTTTGTCGGTATAGTGTATTTGTCCTCTAATAGTCACTGGTAGAGTGTATGGGTCCCCTAATATTCACTGGCAGTGGCGGATCTAGTCTAAAACATGAGGGTGGACACATTACAAAACCATGTAATAGCGTTTTTTGTTGTGTCGAGTTGTATTTGTTTCACATCAGCATATCCAGTGCTAGAGACCAAACGCTATCGTCACAGTGAAATAACAAACTTTTAAAAGAAAATTTTTTTTTTTTTTTTCTCAACAGTGATTGTAAACTACTTCACACTGTCGTCATACAAGTACAAGGATGTTTAGAAATGTCCCTTTACTTTTCCATCAAAACATCTATTATTTAGGTTAGCTTAGGTTAGTGAGTTCCTAAACATTTCATTTGTGTTTTATCCTCTTGATTTAAACATGCAAATGAACTCTGTAAAAAAACATGATTCATTGCCTGAATGAAATAAAGGATATCGTAACAATGATAGTATGACAACAGCATAAACAGAACATGTATTTTCTCCCAAAATAGAACCGAACTCGCCAAATCTAGGTCAGGACAGTGTTGCAACGATTGTTTATTATGGCAGTCTTCTCAAGTCTACTAAGTTTCCTTCGCCTTCTTCAAACCGCAGACGATACCATTATTACTGCACACAGGAAATAGTGAGGGGGATCAGCATCATTCTCGGACACATTAAGGATCTGTCCCTGGTTAAAACATTAGGGTAACGAAGATGCTGGTCCCCCCTAACAGCCGGTACTTTAGTCTGCGGTGTTGCTCTAGCCTCTCACACGCATGGTCTCGCAGGTCACAAACTCAGCCATATTTGCATATGATAATAGAATAGAGGACTACTCTAACCTTCCATGTTGACGATCATGAAGTTGCGTTCGTGACTGTTTGACTTTACTATAACTAACCTCAAGAAAATTAAATTTATGTTTTGACCTTTTTTAAAAATATTATGTAGCCTAGATGAAATTTCGTTGGACAGGTGGGGGGACAGTGTCCACTGTGTCCTATAGGTAAATCCACCACTGGTCACTGGTAGAGTGTAAGGTCCGAGTGATGAACCTGTGTGTGTCTGATAAGTTTCATGAATTGGATTCAGTTCCAGCAGCTCGAATTACAATTTTTTAAATCATTATAATTGTTTTCTTTGATTTGGTTACTTTTTGACCTATCTGGCAACCTCTCTTGAACCCGGAAAGCCAGGGACGGATATACACTTGTAAAGTGCCAAATAATTAATGATAGCATCTGTCATCTCCAACAACACCCCCAAGCTATCATCCATCAACCATTCACAATAAGACCAAAATTGAAATCTAGTCACAAAGCTTCCCAATTCTGGGCTCTTGATGGGAGAGATGACTAATACTGCTAAAACAATCACATCCAAGTTTTTTTTTAGAAATTTTATAATTGATGACAGATGTGAACAACTGGTCTGAATTCTTGAGTTGCACAGTGTTTCTTCTCCTACAGGTACCCAACACTAAAAATGACTTTAAAAACAAAAATCAATACACATAATAGGTTAAACAGATCTTTGGTAAATTTTGAAGGGCATAGCTATTTATTTTTGGCCACAGCCATGTTTGATTAAATTAAATTTTGTCTGGTCCAGGTACTTTTGTACTTTTTTTGAAAATTTGACAGACAGCTTGGTGGTTGTGTTCTAATTGTTTGTTGAATGGCGGTTGTAGCAGTGGATTCAAACCAAATATAGAAACAATTATGTCCGTGTAGATCAATATCGCATGATTATTTATTTTTACATCATTTCTGTATGTTATGTCACCCATGGAAATTGTGAATATTGCATGGGGTTTCTTTAAAACATTGAGTCTTGACTCTTGCATAAAAATAAAATCTCTGTGAATTACCCATTTAGCACAGGAATGAAGCTCTTTATAAATTTGTGAGAAAAAAAACTCTCCAAGAGAAGTTGTGCATATGATGATTATGATAGTAATAAATAACTCTTTTATTGTGCATTAATTACAATCATGACGTCATGCTCAAGGGATATATAGTATTCCACAAAATGTTCATTAGGTTTGGGATGTTTTATATTATATAGTATTGGGCAACTCTTTGATTGTTTGTACAGATATGTTATTAGAATTAACATCGGACATGAGAATGATTTTTTTTTCTTTTTATATATATATTGAAACAGTTTAGCATCAACCTCCCAGACAGTCCTTCAATAGATGAACAGATTAAGCAGACCCTGGAAGGCATCAGGTCGTACCCAATCAGAGACAAGACAATTTGTGTGGAAATAGCCCTGAGAACGAATGACGGCGATCACATGTTCCTGGAGACATGGGACCTGAGCTTCAGTCTGAGCAGTCTGGACATGTCCGCCAGCAAAATACAGCACATCTTCACCAGGATGGGTAAAAAGCCTTCTTAAATCTTAAATATACACACCTTATTATACCACCAAGTGGGGGGAAAACACTAAGTATAACGAGAAAGGCGTTTTATAACGAGAAGTGTTTATTTTATGTAAGTCATAAATGTTGTGGAATAGATGTTGGCGGAAGGTGAAACTGGTGGTATAGCTGGTGTTATAACAAGGTTTAAGTGTTTATGATATAAATCTATGCTTCAACAGTTATCTCTGTTACAATTCAAATCAACTTTAGAATGCTTTTTTATGCATCACAAAGTTCATTGGTAACAGAATCGAAACAAATAAGTACACAGAAATTAACGGAGATTTAATATCATCGAACAAATGATCAAAGTTTTGCATTGACAAACTTTTTAATAGAAATGGCTATTGGACGATTTCTCAAGGTGTTTTAATTTAAAAAAAAAATTAGAACAATAAGAAGGTGGTTTCCACTCCTTGTTTTGAATTCTGAGCAAGATGAGAGGTGGAACCAGGTGACCCCTATCTATCGTATCGTATGTCATGATCAGATCTCTCCCTATTCTCCCAGGTCTGACCCTCAAGTCATTGCTGTCTGCTACGCGAGCGGTGCCTGCGTACCGCCTGGCTAGGAACCAGGGGGAGAAAGGCGGAGGCTACAAGCTTAACTACAGGTTCTACTTGGGCCCTCCAAAGGTATTTCAAAAGTCAATTTTGAAATAATTCATTTGCAACAGTGAAGCCACAACAAACACACTATAAGCCATGATAATGGAATTTGGGTTGGCACCAAAGTTGGAAAAAGCAAGGACAAATATAAGTTCTTAATGTTTCTTTTTTTCAGTAAATGTGCTTTAGGCCACCATGGATCGTCTCACTCAAAATCACATCTTTCTTCACTAAACCCATAAAGCCATGAGAATAGATTGTCCATCGTCAAAGTGGATAAACTGGGAAAAGTGGAGAACACTCGGCACAGGAGGAAATCGAAGCAATGACCTTCCGTCATGAACCAGATTAAATAATGCATTAATTAGTTTGAAATTTTACACAAGTACTGACTGTTTTGTTCCCTTTTAGTGTGTAGAGTATGAAGGCTGTAAATGCTACCAATTTCTCGAAAATATACAAGTGCAGGAGTAGAATTACTCGATAATGAAAACCATTAAATGGTTTGGTGCTTTTCTCAAGCCTCCTAGGAAAGTTTGAGGTGTAAGTTGATGTCAAACTGAAGACTGTTGTAGTTTGGCGTGATATTGAAGTCTTCCTCTAATAATCAAGAGAAAATCCAAACCTATTACAAATCTTCTTCTTCTTTTTCTTCTTCTATCAGCTTTCCTGCATTCTTCAGGCCTGCCATAATGAATTACACATTTCCATGCATTTTGATTCATTGCATCATCTTCCTCCAGGCCCAGTTGTATCATATCCTCTTTTATCCTATCCATCCATCTAGTCTTCAGACCTCCCTTTTTTCTCTATCCAATACCCTCTTGGTCACATACTCCACCTATTACAAATCCCTTTTCAAAATGAATATGATATGTATAATATATATCTTCAAATCCTTAGACACATCTGTTGGGGGAAGACTACAAGACGGTGCGAGCGGGTGCTCTGCCTTCAGCCTACGGGCTGCTGAGCATCACACTGGCGTATCGCACCAAGCTGCTTCTCTCCCCTGACACCTCATCATCCTGCTCCAGCATCATGCAAGTCACAGACAACCACTTCATGAAGGAGCATGCGGCCAGTGGTCACAGGCAGCAGCCGCAGCACACCTATTACCAGGCGTATTCGGAGCCAAAACCTTGTTATTCCTCCTTCAAGAGGTAGTCTGAATTAGTTTCGTTTCTTTGTTGAACTATAGATGTGTTTACTGTATATAATGTTTCTTTATCGTGACAGATTATGGTTATATGAATGTCTGTGTACACATAAAACAACATGGCGCAGGATATCACAGCATAACATCTGAACTTTAAAAAAATCAAACACTGAATTTCAGGCTTTTGGCACATGTCAGTTCATTGATATATGATTTATCTGATTTGAACTGGTAGATCTTGAAGATTTTGATGTCTAGTTAGTAGTTTGATTAGAAATAACCTTAACATTAAAAGGGTTAAGTCTATCCATTCTATTTTCCCTGACCCATTGTAAAGTTGTGTCTGTGTCTTGATTCCCCAGAAGGTCATCCCTGTCTAGTCCTGACTACATGGCAGCTCCCCTGTACTGCTACTCCGTCTCTCCGTCGTCTCAGGGTACGGAGGAAGATCTCATGTCCAAGATGTCCGTGGATAATCCCACATGGCCCCTTACCAGGTAGGATGAAAAGGCTTATCTGTCCCTGCAGAGTTCAAAATTTTAACCCTTTCACGTCAGGGTCAGATTCTAACTAACTTGATTAATTTTATAAAGCCTTCCAATTTAAGGGTTCTTAAACCAGATGAATTAGATTTTTTTTTTTTATAATGAATGGTTGGTACATTTGTATTTGGTCTTTTGTCTGTTTGATAAGTTGAGATATTACCTGCCCCCTTAAACAAGGGAAGGAAAATACCAATCTTCCTTCTTTCTACTGTTGCTTTGTTTCTCGTTGGTAGGTTCTACCAATTATCCACTATATTGCTTATAATTTCCATTGCTTCTCACACTCCACTCTTGACATGTGTTAAAGCTATATAACTATTGCCCATTGCACCAAGTGGTGTCTAGGACATTCGTTCCTTTCTTTTCCCCGCCCCCCCCCCCCCCCCCTATAGAACCACATGTCTGTCCTAACCCTTTCATCTCCCTCTCCACAATCTCACAATCTTTCTTTATGTCATTCTTGGCCTTCTCTGCCTTCTCTTTCCTTCAGGTGTCCAAGAGAGGGCTGTTTTGGCAATCAAATCTTCCTTTCTTCTTAAAACAGACATGTGTCAAAGCTGCAGTATAATAAATGAATTCAAATTGTTTCTCCTCACCAGCATTCTGAATATGGAGGAACTTCCAGAGCCGGCAGTTGGAGCATTCTCTGCCCAGCGTCCCAACGTGCTGAAGGTGGAGGAGACAGACTTGCCATTTGAGGGGCTCATGAAGCGGAGCATTCTAGCTCGGAGGGAGCAGAGGCAGAGGCAGGAGCTACGAGAGAGGGAGGAGCAGGGCGGAGGAAGGGTGGGCAAGACGGCTGTTACTAATGAAGAGGAAAAGGAGAACATGGGGGCGTTGCACATGCTGACCAGTAACCCGCCAGTGGAAGAAGACTATGTTATTGTGGATGTGAGTGCTTGATTGTTGTGGGAAGATGTGGGGTTATATTTTGTCAGGGGGGGGGGGGGGGTTGTTTTTTGGTTTATCATTTTTTTTGTGTTATTTTATTTTTAGGTAACAAACAGTAGAGTGTATCAAGGAAGGAATCTTGAAATTTTATCATTTGGTTTTTATGTGTTTGTACGTATTTATACCATTTATTGATAAAAGATATTGTTATTATTATTATTATTATCATGATTGGTAATATGACAGTATCAATTGAATTTACCAATAAATCATAATGACGAATATTAACTCCTTTATCTTGGCCTCACTCAGCCTCCATTTGCATGTGACGACGATCCCAGAGATGTCAAGTCATTCCTCGGTGCCATGTTCCGAGCACCCCATCTCTACGACGTGTCTGACATGCGACTGACAGTGGACGACTACCTGAGTGACGTCAGTGAGATGATGTCACGACTGGAGGATGACATGCCTGTACTTGACGAATTCTGTCAATCCGTCATCAACTTCAACAGCACCGAAGACGAAGATGCTGGACTGTTCAGTTGATTCCAGTTTGTGTTGAGACAGTGGTAGTGTTAGTGTGAATCAGTGGTAGTGTCAGTTTGACAGAGATGGTGAGTGGTATGACAGTCTAAGGTGGTAGTGTCTGTGTGAGCTAGATGGCGAGTGATAAGACAGTCTGTGGTTGTGTTGTTGTGAGTGTGACAGAGACGCTAAGCGACAAGTAGGACAACTGATGATGAAGCAATATGCAGTGTGCTAACGAGAAATGACAAAATGCCTTAGACAGTTTTCACAAAATGCTTTGTATTTACAATTTCTCTGTTTGAGTAAACAAATTTTCATGTATAGCAACCCCTTATGGCCCAAAATCAGTGAAGTGAAAGTGAAGCAATTCTATAGAGATCTTTAAACTAAACCGCCTTTTACTTTTACTTGAAACTACTATTTAATCTCTAAGGTGTTTTGTCATGTCACGTTAGCAAGTTATAGAAAGATTCCATGTGAATGTGGTCGATAGTTGGTTTTGTGAGTGGGAGAGATTGCATACTACAGGAAAATATACAGCACGTTATTATGATGATGTGCGGTTTTTTGCAGGGATTTTATTTTTTCAATTATTCTTATTTCCTCATGAAATAGGTACACTAATGGCTTTAACTCACTGAACCCCTATGCCATCGTTGTAGAGCCCTGGTACCAAACAGAGTCATTATGCACTTTGGGGTGGTAGTCTTATGTGGAAAAGAGGATAAGAGTGTACGTTTGTGTACATTTCAATGTACAGTTTAAGTACAGTTCACTAGTCTTTGTCTTAAGTAACTATGCACACTGAGCTGTAAACAAACACTTTTGTAGGAGTTCGATGCAATTTTTTGGTTTCTATTCCTAACTACCCTCAATTGATTGTCAATAGTGATTTAGGACATTGATAATGTATTTTACTCTAAAAAAAATCCTTTCAAGTTTTTGTTTAGAAATAGACCAGGTGCACCATTTTTGTCGCTGTTATTTTCTAATAACCAATTTAAGAACATCTTGCAGTTTGAATCAAGTGTTCGAAAATTTGTCAAAAGTTTTATTTTGACCTGTAGGCTAGATATTAATGTTAAAAGTCTACTGGTTATTATAGATCTTCAACATAAATGTATAAAAGATCTTGTGTGGCTATATTTGAAATAGACAAAAGCATAGTCATAGCTTGTGTTTTTTTTATAGATTCTTCTGAATTGTCAAAAATGGTAAAATATCAGGCTCTGGTAGCGTTTGACATGTAAATGGTCAGGATTCAGTGAGTTATACTACAATTCATCATGACTAAAAGAAAATGCTTTCAACAAAATTAGAATGATTTTAATGGGAACAAACCAAGCGGTGCTGCAAAAATTCATTCATGAACTTCATAAAAATGTTTTGCTGTTTTGTTTTTTTACCTCTTTTCTCCAACATTTTGAATCATTTTTTTTATCAAGACTGCAGTATCGAGGGTGAGATTTATTTGTACCGAAGTCTTCATCTAAGAATGAAGTTTTGTCGGGAAGCAGAATTTTTTTTTTTTTAAATATATAATAAATCATGATCTTTAATATCATACTTAACAAGATAGTGTCATTACAATTTTTGTATCAGATGGTAAGAAATAAACTCCCTTTACCTGCAATCCAATGTACCAAATTTTGATATGTGCAATCAATCAAGACTAGCTTAGAGGAGACGTGTACTGTTTGTTTATCATGTTTGTATGTTATATTATGTTATTATTATCATTGTCTGCACATTGACTGCAGTCTAGATGATGAATTGAAAAATTCAAGTACAGATTTCATTGAATAGTTCATATCATTCATGTTTTAACCCTTTCAACGCTAAAGTTATTTCTTAAGCTGCCAACTAGATATCAAAATCTTCAAAAATTTGCCTGTTCTTATTCCAGATAAATAAGATTTCAATGGACTGACATATGCCAATAGCCTGAGATTCGGGCTTTTTGACATATGTCAGTCAACTGGAGTCTGATTTATCTGGAATAGTAAAATGATATTTTTCAAGAATTTTGCATATTATCTTTGGTTAGAAATGGACCCTGCAGTGAAAGGGTTAAATCGTTTGTACAGTCATCATCACAGATCCCATAAATTATCGACATACTCTGTAGTCATCCCATTTCTCCATTAAATCATGACATAAATGACATTTGCCTCATAAATCATCATCCCCTGTCATTGATAGTACTGCTACTATTACTACCATCAACTATGTAAAATGTTACGCAGTCCACTCGCACAGTATGCCTTGCTTTTCTATGATTTTGCTTACATGTAATTTGAGTTTATTTTTTAATTCTGAGATGCATATTTTAAAAAGAATATTTTGTATGTAATTTAATTACCTCTTTTTGCCTCATTTTATTCTTATAGCTAAGGAAAGACTTTATGTAGGTCATATCAAAAGCAGAGCGCTCTAAACAAGTTGCCACACATAGGCAAATGGTTGGCTCACTCAAATATCTTGATATACTGACACAGGGCCAACCAATCTTAGCACTATTCCCAAAACACAGAATGCCTGGCAGAACATCTGCTAAAAATTAAATGCTGATTTAGATGTTTTAGGTACGACACGGCCAGTATTTTAACCCTCAAACTACCTTGTTCCAATGTGGAAGCTTTTCCACTTGAACTATGGAGCCTGTGAACTAGGCACAAAAACCTGAGGTGCATTACAGTGGAACCCCTGGATAATGACATCGCCTGGAACCAGAAAATTATGTCCTTATCCAGGGGTGTCGTCATTCAGGGGTTTTCAATGATTACTAATAATATAGAAGGAAAAATATCAAGCCCAGGGGTTCCACTGTGTATCCATAGCATCAAACTGCTTGTATCCTGGACTGGTGACGACATGTCTGCATTTTCTATGAATCTGATGTGGAGCATTTTGAAGAAGACTACTATTTTCGGACTTGTAACCCTTTCAATGCTAATGTTATTTCTGAGCTATATATATCAAAATCGTCAAGATTTGCATGTCCTTATATATCAGATAAATCAGACTTCAGTAAACTGACATATTTTGCCAAAATCCTGAACGTCAAGCTTTTGGCATATGTCAATTTATTGAAATCTGACTTATCTTGTATAAGAACAGGCAAGTTTTGAGGATTTTGTATGTTTATTTTGGTTAGAATCAGACCCGGCTATAAAAGTCAGTCAGCCTTTTTTAAAGTGGTAGGACGGAAAAAAGTGATGTATTACAAATTACACATTGTTTTTGTTTATTTTTCACGGCTGAAAACGGGTAGGTAATCGGAGACAAAGCGCACATAGGCTTTTGTTGGCAATTTTTCTTTTTTTTTCTTTTATCTAATAAAACTTCCAAATCAATGATTACTTTTATGATTACCATGTATTATATTCAACAAATGAAACAGTGTCTTTCAAGAATGATTGGAAATGTTGATACATGTACGACATAACAAAGATGTTATGTATGTGCTGTGTACATATTTGATGTATAGTCAGTCATTGTCATATAATACGACTACCCTTCTCATGCATTTTGTATTATAAATACCATACCATTGCTTCCATGAACATTGAATATAAAATTAAGCTGATTTGTTCTTTGGTAAAAAAAACTCCAAAACATTGTGTGTTTCCTTTATTTCCATGAAATGATTTAGTGTTGTAAATATGATTCACATTTTAAAAATAAAATGCAGTGCAGGTAAGATACAAAGTCATAGAGAGCAGAAAAAATTACCAAATAGAAAAGTAATCTGAAGAGGGTTCGAACTTTTGACCTGCCACATGGCACACATCACCTGGATGCTAGTATACA